>JAAAKQ030507029.1:4276-19998 GCA_010016005.3 Zanna intricata | reverse complement strand
ACTACGCACTTCACATTTGGCGGGATTTTCTATTGCCGCACTCATGTTTTTAGATTATAACTTGAGAACGCGCAATCAAACAATACTCCACCTTGCACAGTTAGAAGTGTACTGAGTTGCTGCACACACTGATGTCAGAATGGCGGTGCTACCCCACCTACTTTTCCCGCTATGTGTAAACGGCGGTTACTTTGTGGACGACCCTCGTATAATTCTACAAATGAAAAAAAATATTGAAGTACTATTGGTGTTTCACTGTAATATATAGGTAGGTTTGGTCCTCAAAATGTTGACTAATGGGTATTGTTTGAGGTAACAAAACTTGTACTAAGCAGGTGAATAGTCTGTATAAGTTTCACATTAAGTTATACGGAGAGGAAGGGTTTAGTAAAAAGAATTTTTTTTAAGAAAAAAAAACTATTTCCATTAATATTATGCGATTATTGATGTTCATTGATATAAAAAGTTATAATAAAAGCAGTTAGTTTGATATAATGCAAAGTGATTATAACTTTCAACAGAATTGATGTCATCATGATTTGGTTTATTAGTGGAATATAATGCAGTTATGTTTTATAATTAATTATTTTAATATTTTATTTTTAAAACAGGATGGAGGAGTTTTTACCTGTGGAGCAGGTCAGTACGGACAGTTGGGTCATGGGAGTACTGCTAATGAAATATTACCCAGAAAAGTAATGGAACTAATGGGAAGCATTGTTACACAGATATCTTGTGGCAGGTGATGGTATTTCTTAAACACTTTTTTAACACATTATAAACTCTTATATATTAAATATGCTGATCTCTGTGGCAGAGCAGTAGCATTTCGCCTTTTCATTTGAACGTGTGTGGTCCAAATCTCAGTCGACATGGAATTTTTGATGCCAAAAATTTCATTATCGATCAGTCACTATAAAAGGCTTAAGCTTGTTGGTAATACAAATAAATTAAATAAAATAGATTGGAGCATTATTTTTTTTTCAATGTAATAAGCTAATTTATTTTTCTATCAAAAAATAATGTTTAGATGTATACTTTTATACAGTAATACATCTTTTGTTGTTTACTACAGACCAAATGGTAAACAAAAATAAATGATTTATAAGATTCAAATTGAAATTGAGTTTCAAATCTACTCTCAACTCCTAAATATCTGCAAGCAGATATACATTAGCTCTCTCCATTTTTTTTGTCCTTGTTTAGCCTCCAGAATTACTGTGAGGTATTACTTCAGATATTACTTTGGAGGATGAATGAGGATGATATGTGTGATTGTGAATAAAGTGTAGTCTTGTACAATCTCAGCTTGATCACTCCTGAGAATTGTAGTTAATTGAAACCAAGCCACCAAAGAACACCAGTACCCATGATCTAGTGTTCAAATCAGTATAAAAGTAACTGTCTTTAGTAGGATTTGAACCTTAGAACTGTCAACTTTGAAATCAGCTGATTTGCAATGTCATGTTAACCACTAGATCAGCCCGGCAGGCTAGATGTACATTAGCTGTTCATAGCTAACTCACAAAACTTCTTAGGAAATTATTTCATATGTTGAAGTAAACATACATCTTGTCTGCAGTAATAATGTTAATTCAGATGTTTAAGCTTGAAGGTAAGTGAAATCTTACCAATAAATAAATTTGCAGTAGGAGAGTTTTAATTAAAAATCTTTCACCAATGAACTACAACTACAAGACTACAACTTTTTTTTTGTCTTCAGTCATTTGATTGTTTTGATGCAGCTCTCCAAGATTCCCCATCTAGTGCCAGTCATTTCATTTCGGTATACCTCCTACATCCCTAACAGTTTGTTTTACATATTCCAACCATTGCCTGCCTGCACAATTTTTCCCATCTACCTGTCCTTCCAATATCAAAGTGACTATTCCAGGATGCAATACAACTAACGACTAATGCTACTACAACTGATGAGTCTGATAGAGATGGTATGAAGATGACGAATAAAAAATGACATGCAGCCAAGCTGACATTTCCCTGAAGAAACTATATTCTGCGAACCACTTGCAAGCATTGACGATTGGATTTATATTTAGTCTACAAAAAATGATTGGCTTTTCGTAATCATTTGTTTCATGAAAAGTTAACCTTTTTTAAAAACTTCTAAAAATAATTTTATTTCTTTAAGGTGTTCCTTTTTACCGACTTTTGGAAGAAGTCTATGGTATTACTTTTAGTCACATTGTTGGAATTGTGTGGTAAAATTGAATTTTCTATATAATTTTAAGTGTGAAGAGTATAAAAGTACCATTCACTTAAATGTAGTTTTTTATACCATTATTTATAGGCTTGTAAAAACTACTTGATTAATTAAGCTAGACTAATTTCATTGACATTTAGTTATACTCTAATAGGGCATCTGCAGTTGTATATGTGAAAATTTTATTAAGATTGGTTGAGTTGTTCTTGAGTTACATGCTCAATTTAAAGTCAAAAACATTTGGTATGTCCATTTAAGAATAAATGGAGGTAAATTGAAGTAAACTCCTGAACTTACCATTTTACTCTAAAACCAATTCTGGATATGTTTTACAGAAAAAGAAATGATAATTACAAATTAATAAGGACAAACTGCATTACCAGGAAGGATTTATGATTTTTTTAATGAATAACTACTTACCTGATTAATTTATGAAAAAATGAAAGAGTATAAAATTGTTTACAGAATTGGTATATCTGTTTTCTAAGCAATGTAGGTTATGAACTATAGTAAATTTTGAAACTAAACTGTATAGGTAGCTCATTGTTGCTTCATTGATATTCACTGTTGCATACAATGCTACTTTATAATATATTGTTCTATAAAATTTTAAAATTTAGTAAAAATTGTTGTACTGTTTTTCAGCAATTTATGATTAAAGTTTAAATATTGTATCTTTGTTTTAATAGCAGTTTTTGAACTCATTAATGACAATTCTGATTTTTTTTCAAATTAGTTTGTATTAATTTTTATTAAAATTGTAATATAAAAAGAGATCTCTCTTTTATAATAACATAAGATTCTTATGTTATTTTTTCTGGCAAGCCACAAAAAATAAATATTATTATAATTATTTATTACTACAGTTTTTAATTATTGTAAACTCTCTTACGAGTTAATGATAAAAAATGAATTTTTTAATCATGCCATTATCCTCCTTAGTTTCTTTTAACTAGCCTAGCCCCATTATTTTGCATTAAACAATTTTTACAGCAAATTTTCAAAATTTTTCAACTGAAATAGTACTTTAAATGTTTTTATCTGTGCAGGAGGCATACACTTGCTTTAGTTCCTTCACGTGGTAGAGTGTATTCGTTTGGTCTTGGAGGATCAGGGCAGCTTGGCACTAGTAGAGTTGTTTTAAACAGTGCAACACCTCAAGTGGTGTTGGGTCCGTGGCTTTCTCCATCTGGTGTACCTGCTGTTGATTTGCCTGACATAAACACTGTTGATTATGTAATAAAGAGGATATTTGCTGGCGGCGATCATTGTTTTGTTACTGTTACTCACCAGAAAGTAATTGTCAGTTCCATTTACAGTTTGCTTTTTTGGGTCATTCCATGTCAAAACTTACTAGGTTGCTCAATCATTTATATATATATTTTAACCATAATTTCTTGGATCCTTCAGATGACTGATACAGTAAAAAAAATGTTATCTGCTATTGTGGTGGATTTAGAGTAATTTTTAAATCACATAAGATGTGAAAAATCAGTTCTTATTAAGGTCTAATTTAGAAATTTAAAAATCCTTGAATGCTAGGTTGTGGTTTTAAGATATTGCTAATTATGGTAGTTGAATTTAAGTCCATTTTAATTCCAGTGTAACACCATTGTTTTGTGAATTAAAATAGTTTTTTTTTCTGGAAATTAAAAATATCTTTAAGAAGAAAATTAGATGAAAATATTCTCAAAGTTGTAGCAATCAGTGCAATATAGCAATAACCCTTGTAAAGTTTATTTTCACACATTAGTTTTGTTAAAAATCAGCCTATATTGGTTTAGATTTTTTTTCTGTATGGTCTCATTCTTCTAAAGGTGTTTGAAATTATGAAAAAAAAAAAACTTGCTAGATGTTTGAGCAGCCATTTATTTTCAAAGTAAGTGATTTGATATGGTATGACTGTAGTGTTTTGATGTTTAATTACAAGGTTGTCCTGCAGATTTGATCTTTCATTATGTGATGAAAGTCTTTTTAAAATTTTCATCTCGGTGAGTGTTTATATAAATTTGTCTGTGTTCTTCATAGTTTGTTTTTTTTTTTTAATGGTTGCTTTTAAGAAAAAAATTTTTATTACCTTTATTTTTACAGGTTGCATGCTAAATGTGCTATATTCAAAATTATTAATATTGGAGTTACATTTCAATGATTATTTTCTTACTCTGTAATGAATATGACATTTAATTTCTGACTTTCAACTGTAAAAATAATAGTTACAAAATAAGTTGCTAGAAGTCATGAAATGGTCATGGTATCCAGTTACTTATTTCTAATAACTTGTATTTAATTTGAAAGAAAACTTTACATAGTATACTGTAGTTTAAATAGTCATCTGCAGGAATCTGTTAATTGATAGAGTGTTTTGGCCATAGTTAATAACCATTTTTTATAAGGCACTAATAGGTTGTCTAGATGAAGACATTGTAAAAGTAAAATACTGGTGTGCTTTGGTTGTTATATTTAAAAAAAAACACCACCTGTGATTCACATTAATAATCGTGCTTTTCTTTGATAAAACTTAAAATCAAATTTCAATGTAATCATGTAGAGAGAAGATGTATTTAATGTCTGGCCAATTGTTGCTGTTGGTTCAAAATTTTGCTGTTTGGGTTTCTAATTCAGTTGTATTAGGATTCAGTTTCTGGTAAGAGATTGGAATTTTTCACTGGTCATTTCCAGTATCTTGTTAAATGAAGTACTGTTAAATGTAAAATACACATTTGTATTAAATGTAAAATTTGTTAACTGTAAAATACATGTTATTTTCCCATGTTTACTCTTTTAGTCCCTTCCACCATATTTGTCTTTTAGAACTGTTAGATTGCTTAGAAATACACTGAAAGCTTCTTTAATTTGTTCGTATACCACTGTTAATGAGTTCTGCATTATGAAACAGGAGCCATTCCTGACTTTTGGAAAAAAATTTCTCATTTGAAACATTTGAAAAGTTGTTTGACTTTGTTGTGACACTTAGGTTTTTTTATGGTGAAGACTTGCATAAGATTATAGATCTCCTGAATTCTAAATTAACATGTAATAGCATTCACATAAAGTTTTAGTTGATGCTTATTCTTCAAGGAAATGTTCTTTAAATATTAATCCTGTTCGTTTTTGTTTAGCAGATAAAACCTTTAGTTGCTAAAGGTTTAATTATGACCGTTTGTTATTGTAATGTAATAATGTATTTTGCCGTTAAAAAAATTTAGTTATTAGTTCATTGTAATTCATCATTTCTTTAGTTACATATTATTTTTGTTTGTGATAATTTTTGTAATCCCAACACTCGTTTAAATTAGTTTTAATCATGAGTTCTCTTGTATCAAAACATTCTCATATTTTTTTTTACTCATAGGGCAGTGATTCTTGGCTATTATATCGAGTGTTCAAAAAATGTAACAATTTTGGTTAGAATTCAAAGCATTTCAATTTGAAATCTACTCAGTTCAGGTTGACGTGGAAAACCTTAAAGTTACTGAGGCAGGTATACTAAATTTGATATGATTATTTTGAAATTTGAGCCTTATCAGAGTTATTTTTAGTAAAGTAGTTTGATTCTTCCTCACAATTTCAATTAAATTTCTAATACCGTATACTTTTACAACACTATACTCTACCTTTACCTAAATATTTTGGAAGATATGATAAATTTATAGTTTTTAATTAATTGTGACAGTTTCATGGATTATGGTTGAGACTTATGTGGAGACATTTTACATGTATCATCAAGTATTTAACACAGATTTTATGTAATTAATTCATCATTATATTGAAAAGATAATCTTTACTGACAGCTTTATGCCCAGTTGGTTCATCATCATGGATTTTCTCCCTCCCAATACTGTTGTCATGTGGTTGGTTCATCAATAACATCACCTTAATTACCTTGATCTGTTGATATATCCCAGCAGTTTTATTTGTTTTACATTAAAATCAAATAGCAGATTGTATTTGAAAGGCCACACGATTTTCTGTTTTATTGTTTTTTGAAAAGGCATAGAAACAGTACCAAAGCAAGTCAGTACACAATTTCAGTCCTATGTTATGCTAATTTACACATTGACTTTGATGGACTCCAAAATATTTAAGCAGCTTCTGTTCATTTAGTTTAGGTGGTCTTTCACTTGAATCTGCATCTTCAACAGAGCCTGTTGCCCATTTTTTTTTTGGTAACAGTTAAAACTGTGTCGCCATGAGGAACAGGAGTATTAGGAAACTTTTCAAACTAGTGCTTTACTAAATCTGTATACTTGTCACCTTCATGAAAGATGTGTTCAATGAAAAAACTGCATTTCTCTACCAAAAGAACCCCATTATCTTACTGACAACTGTTGATTTCGATGTCTGAGACAACACCCAATGAAATGAAGCACATTCAGTCACAACTCAACAACTGACTTTTGGTTTATTACTGAGCAATGCCCAATCAATCCACAGGGCAACCAACCTAACAGTGAAAGGAGAGAATGCACCATATTATTTTAAAGCATACTGTACAGCAAATAATATTTGAAGGTGAGTGAAGTGTGAATCAATTGCAAAATTAGATTCTGTTGTTATGAAGCCACATTACTGAAAGTACTTATTTTTACCATTAAACTCTTTTGTCATTCTGTATGGTATTTACAATTATTATAATAACAATTATGTATTTTTCTTTGTTCTCGTGAAATACTTAATAGCAGAGTTTTACTGTTTAGAGATATTTTGTTCATTCACTTGGACTTCTTATATATTTTTCTTACTTGCTTGTTAACAAATTCTTTACAAGGGTTGTCTGAAAAGTTTTGAGCCTTAGCATGAAGATGGCACTTTCAATAAAAGTTAGGTTATGTATTCACACATGTTGAAAGGTACCCACTAAACTTTCAGCTATTTCGGATGCTCAGTTGTTGTTTGATAATAATTTGAGTAAGTCATTGTGAGTGTTTTTGTTAAAATGGAAAAAAATTGAATATCATGCCACGATTAAATAATTGCATTTGAAAGGCAATAATACGGCTGCGCTAATTAAAACTGAGTTGGGCGCTCTTTACTGGGACTTTCCCATCATTTGCCGCCATGAAAATATTGGCAGTGGAATTTTAACATGGTTGTACTAGCTTGGTTGATGATAAGCATTCAGGATGGCCAAAAACTGCAAGAAACTTCGATATCATTGAAAAAGTTCACCAAATGGTACTGGACGACTGACAAATTAAGGTTAGAGAGATAGCAGAGGCTATGGGCATATCAAAAAAACGTGTTTGTCATATATTAACTGAAGAATTTGATATGCACATGCTATCTGCGCATTGGATGCAGCATTTGCTCACTTTGGACCATAAATGCATTTGAATAAACATTTCCAAGGCCCTGCTGGAGCAGTGTAAGCAAAACAAGTAGATTTTTTGTGTGATTCATAATTATAGATGAAACATTGGTCCATTACTACAATCCTGGGATGAAACCACACTCAAAACGGTGAACTGCAAAGGGTGAACCTGCTCTGAAAAAGATTATTCTATCAGCCGGGAAGGTGATTGTGACTTTTTTAGGATAGTAACGAAATTTATATTATCAATTATCTTCAAAATGGTAAAACAATAATGGGGCAGTATTACATATCATTACTTAAACAAGCTGAAGGCAGAAATTATAAAAAAAGACCACATTTTAAGAAGGAAGTTCCTTTCCATCAGGACAGTGCGCCTCTTTCTTTCTGTTTGGCCTCTGGAACCATCTCAAGGTATTACTTCAGAGGATGATACGTATGAATGTGAATCAAGTGTAGTCTTGTACAGTCTCAGGCTGACCATTCCTGAGAAGTATGGTTAATTGAAACCATCCACCAAAGAATATCAGTATCCGTGTTCTAGTATTCAAATCTGTATAAATAGCATGTTGCACCTGCTTACACTTTGACAGCCGCCATGGTTATAAAATAAAACTATATTTGACAGAAAAAATACATCTTTCTATGTTAGGCTCATAACTTTTCACACAACTCTCAGAAGAATGATTTCACTTTATGAATTTATAGGAAACTTATTTTATTATTGATTTAATGGCTTTTGAGATAAATAATCTTGTTGTTTTTAATAGTTGGAGGTTGTTTATTTAAGAAATTAGTATTTTCTGAAAAAAGTAAACTCTTTAATCTCTGTAAAAGCATAGTTTAAAGTTTTTATGTAAAGATATTTTGACAAGTGTTTTTACTGAATATCTTCTATTGAAAGTTTTCAGGACAACCTTTAGAGGATGGATTACATTAATTCTTTGATCTATACTACTACTTGCATATTTTAATTCCTATTTTATACTAAATATTTGTTCTTACATATTGCACTGTACAGACTTAATGTTTTTCACAATTTTAAGTAACTATAGTTTGTTCTTTGTGATTGATTGTTGTTTTGTTTACTTGTTTTTGTATACTTTTGTTGTTGTTTACTACTTTTAGCTGTAGTTTTATTATGTGTGGACAATTAGTTTGACTTCAGACTGATGGGTTCAGTGGAATAATACAGTAAGATTCAATTTTCATTTTTTTTTTGTTTCATTATTTTTTTTACAGTCTTTTTATATTTCTAATTTACTTTCTTGATGTTTTGGTTTTGTTTTTATTGAATATATCTTTTATTAATTACATTTTTTCATAGAAGAATTGATTTATAAATTGTTTGTATTACTTCTTTTACTTCAGAAATGCACTATATAACATTTATGTGCTATATGTACATTGCCCAATGTATGTAACATTGATATAGCATTGATGCTGGGTGATGTTTATCATAAAATCTATAATTTTTTAATAAATTGAAAGAATATTGCTGATGTGCTGGTGTGTCAGCACATAAACTAGTAGGCTAGAAACAGTGTGCCATTGCACATTTTTGTTATGAGATTACACTTTCTTACAACATGCTGTAAATCAAAATATAGTTTGGGAGTCAGCCTTATCCTGGTAAGATTAATCTAGTTCTAACCGTTCTTGAGAGAGTGTTTTCAGGTAATTGAATCCCAGTTAAATCTTTCTGTAATAAAAAAGCAGACACCTGGAGTTCCACTTAAATGTTTTATTGATTTTTTGATCTTTAGTTCAATATTTATAAAATTCTTTTTACAATTCTCTTATAAAGCCTCATATTATAAATAAGAGAATCAGTTGAAGATTTAAGGCTTTCAAGAGGGTAGAACTGTTTATCTTAAATTTCAACAAACGTTTTTAGAAAATTTTAATAATAACAAAGTTTTCATAAAAGAGATAAGCAGTAATTCTGGGAGTTACACATTATTTTGTCACAATAAATTTATACAAATAACATATTCATGCGAAAATGTTCATATCACTCTGATAATATATTTTTATTATACATTTAGTTTTGTCTATTAGAATTGTTAGAAATCTATATCAGTTGCTTAAATTGTCAGCTAATCTTTTAAAATTTATGACACAAGAAATTAAGTTTCTGTATGGAAACCAATTTTCATTTTAATTAATTATATTTTTGAGCAATCTTTTGTTGTTATATGTTAAAAAGTTTTGGAAGTTTTTCTTTGTATAATATATTAACTTCTGTTAAAAAAAATTTGCTTGCAGAAAGTAACTGCCAATAGAGATATGTCTTCAGTCTGTCTGATTTGTTAAAAACTTAGTATGAACTCAAGTAGGACAACCTGCCTCCATATAAACAGTGAGAAGTGCAGTTTAATTATGAGTTGTAATGAAGTTGATAACTTTTGTTATGCAAGGTTTTTATTTAGTTGTACTTTTTTTGTTTCACTCAATATATTTTTTTAAAATGAGAGTAGGCAACCTGTAATAAGTAATTGTATCTTTACTTCTAATAATTCTTTCACAATAAAATTATTATTATTAAAATACTAATACAGTTAAATAATCCATTACCTTGAATTGTCTACAAATTGTTTGCTCATAACTTATAAGGACAGTATGTGACAAAATAATCTTTTCCATTACCTGGAAGATATTTTTTTTTATCAAATTAGCAATTGATTAAAATTCTTAATTCTTGTGTAGTAGTATAACTTATTGTTGGATAGCTTACAAATCAAGTCCAAGAACTGTTATTTATTTTATCCTAAGTGATCCTAAGTGTACTTTCTACAAGATCTAAGTGATCTTGTAGAAAGTAGTAAATATTGATATTTAAAAAAATAAATTGAAATGGTAACTGATGGTGTGTGTTATTGGATTCAGTGTAATACTCTTAAATAATTTTTTTTTTCTTAATTATACTGTTTCGTTTTATTTTTTAATTTTCTGTACTGGAAGGACAATATTGCACCTGATGACTGTAGAGAATTTACTGAGGAGACACAGATTATGACAATCACTTTAAATCGAATGATTGAATGCCAGAATCTGAACCCAGAAAATAATATTCCGGATGATCTAGTAAAGTAAGTCATTATTTATGTATCTATTTATAAATATATTTATCGTTTTTAAAACTTAATGTTTATTTAAATCGATTTTAATGTGGCTGTTATTTAAAAATTAAATAATTTAAAAACTAATGTCATTTTTCTTTATTACAGATATCTTGAAACTGTGATGGGTAGTTTGGCTTGTATAAATGCTTCTTTTTTATTAAAAGATAATAAACATTTCTGTTGTACTTCAAGACACCATGGTGTTGATATTGCTCAAGCAGAAGAATGTTTCAATACTATAGCAAGAATAGAACACTCTTCTGTTAATAATATTGTAAGTTGTATTTTATAAGTGTATTTGAAATATTTTCTGATTCTGTAAGCTCTTATTACTTCCAAAGTTTATTGTTTAGAATACAATGTATGTATCTTGATTATTTCCTTAGTTATTTAGTCATACTTTCTATAATATTTGAATGTAAATGCAATGACATTTACATAATATATAACTGTCTATAATTATCTGTTTAAAAAATAGCCATTGCTTAAAGTATTGTTAAAAATTTTATTAATCACACAAGATATGACAATTAATTCTCAGACTTAAGTATTTTAAAAAAAATCAAGTCAAAATTAATTATTACTTTCATTCAATGTAGTTTCTCTGTTTTTTTGTTTATCATTCACTCTGATCTGTGGATTTAAACCGTCACTTTATTATTTTATTTCTTGAAATAAAATAAGGATATTTCATAAATCAAGAAGTTTGCAACAACTAAACTGGTGATGATTCCAAAAGAGGATTTTTCTTAAGCTTTCTATGTTATGTATCAACAGTGTAAACAATATATGCTATTGAATGGCCTACTGCTCTCTTTGAATGATCAAAACTTTGAATATCATATTATTTAAAATGTTTACATAAGTAAAAAATGGAGTGTTTGAGTGTGGTGATCCATGCATGGTTATGTGTGTTCTATATCTGTTCACTTCTACTAGTGATATGCTTCTAGTCCCGATAGAATCGTATTCTAAAGTTTTTTATATGTTTAAACAGTTTTCTCATAATTTTTAATTTTACGTGTAAGCTACATTAACCTTATTACCGTAAAGAAATAAAATCAGGGCACAAATCTGTGCAGGTTATGTATGTTTATACAGCTTATGATACTTGGGAAAGAGTAAGCTTTATAACTGTGGGTATTTTTCATATTGATTTTGAAGTTCCTGAGTTTACTCTGGATAAAGAATTAAAAAACTGTTTTGTCATGTAATAATATTAATATGAAATTTTAACTAAGTTATTAAATGTCAACTAATTTTAATGTAGTAAACTAATTTACTACATAAAGTTAGTAAAAATACATGTTGAAAGCAAACTTAAAAATACTTAATTGCAACGAATGATTTAAATAAGTTAATACAATCTATACATGAAATTTATCATAAATTTAATTATATCTTTGTATACTGTTAAAGAAAATTACAAGTGATGTAATTACAGATTAGTGAAATAAATTGATTCAGTGTTTTTAGAAGTCAATGTGATTATTTTGAATGTATATTTATATAAGAGTACCATCCAAACACAAAAAATATGCCAAACAATATTTATTAACAAACTAATTTTTGTGAGCAATTGACTGTACAGTTTTATTGCATCATATATTTATATGAAGTTGTTATCTCATAAATTAATGTGTTTATAAAAACTTATAAAAGTGACAGACAGCTGACCAAATTTACAGTTATATGTATGAATTATTAAATTGCTGTATTTGAAAGTTTAGGAATTATTTACATGTTTGATTGATGACTTTGAGTTATTATTCCTATACCAAAAGCAATGTAAGATTTGCTTTAATATTTTGAAAATTACCAAAGTAATAAACATTATTAAACAAATAAACACATTAGATTAGATTAATAACATTATTAAATTATATTTTTTAGCTTTTTTAAGATATTAGGGTAAGGTATATTATAAAATACTATGAATGTGGGTAGGGAAATTATCCATTCCCATTGGAACAGCAAAGTACAAAGATTTCCAGTGATACAATACAAGCATACTGAAGACATTAAAATCATATTATTTATTAAATTAGATAAAGCTTCCGTTATGAAATTTGTATATAAAAAACTTAACAATAGAAAACACATGATTGTTTTAAGATTACTTGTTAGGCAAAACTGTTCCAGAAAGGCTCTGAAAGTCATCAGACAAAAGATACAATGAAACCTTAGTTAATATATAGATTTAAAAAAAAAAATTATATCAATTTACCAGGTTAAGACACTGCAAAAGTTGAAATAATTAAAATAAGACATTAATTATGAAAAATTTTGATTATAAATCTGTAATTGTTCTATATACGTATACTTTATTATTCTGTGGGCATGTTTATTAAAAAAAAAAAACACAATCTAGGGCGCAATAAAAAATAAAAATTAAATAAAGCTATTGACATGTATAATATTGAATCCACATTAATGATTCACTGCAAAGTGATGAAATATAAAATAATTTGGGTGATGGAAAATAATTGAAGGCAGGGTTGATTTCAGGGTAATAAAGAAATTAGAAGAGTGCTGAGGCTCAACATCTTATCTAAGGCTTCATCTTAGCCAGCAAGGTACCTTTTGAAAACTGTTATATCATTAGATTGAGAAATAACTTAATTTCATAAATGCTCTCTTAAGTTTTTGTTTTGTCATTTGTTAATAAATAAGATAACTGCTTAATTCATTTTTATGTAAATTATGTTTGAAATGTGTTTTAAGTTATGTTAAGTTGATAATATGAGTAATTACTCTTGTATTTATTGCAGGAATATGTTTTCCATTATAATTGTTATCATTATTATACATCGACGAAAGATAAATTACTTTTTACTTCAGTTTTTAAATCAATCAAATTTAAACCTATTTTATGATGAACTATATATTGTTTTTATAAATCTTTTCTTTGTTTTAAATTATTTTATTACATTTTTTCTGTAGATCAGCGACTATTTGATGGGAAAAATTATTAAAAATTTGACTCCATCACCACCAGATGTTGAAAGCTTGCGTGTTTATCTTGTACTACCACTCTATCATCAGTTTTACAATGTTAAGAATGCATCTTATCTTCAAGGTCCATTTGGAACAGCGCTGCTTAATCTAAAACCAGAGGCTGCAAGAATTGTTGGTATGAATTAAATTTTTTTTTTTAATAATGATAAAAAGTAGGACTTCTCATATTAATACTTCTATCTGTACATATGTAAACAAAGTTTTGTAACTTTTCAGTTATTATAAATTTTTTTTAAACAGATTATTAAAGGAAGTACTCAGGAAATCTTGTTTTTAACTCATACTTGTGAAACTTTCCTGCCAACCAATGCTACCAATTGCTAACCAATGATGGTTAGTGTGCAACTAAGATTCAAGAAATTGGAAGATTTGTGAAAAACTTTCAAGTAAAACTATCACATTTTTGAAGTAAAATTGTCATCATTTACATGGAAAACATTTGCAGAAATAGTGAGTTGCATCTGCTGGGTATTATGCCACGTACTACTTGATTGTGAAATTTATGTGGCATTGTCATGTTTAAAATATTTTTTTCATTGGAAGTGGGAAATCTGCCTCATAGCCTGTACTACTGGGTTTTTGGGATTTACTGCTACTCGATGGGGTCCATTAAAACTTCACTCCCTCTCATGAAGCGGTGACAGAACTACCCGAAGATATGACATCATCACCTAATTTGCCAGCGGGCTCAAATTGTGCTGCATTTCCATGGGGACTTCCAGTCCCGAGGGCACCCAATGATGATAAACCTGGTAGACCCTGCCGCCCACCCTCAGAAGCTGGTCTTCTACCTCCATTTCCAAACTACAACGCCATCCTAATTGCTACCCTCCTCTTCTAGCTTCTTAGCGTATACCTGTCTCGCACACTTGCCTCCAACCATCTTCTGAGCCCATCATGACTCCCATAATCTCTTCAGGTGAGATTTAACTTAGCTACATATAATTGACCTTGTTTTGGGTGATGTAACCAAAATTGAAAAAGTTTTAAACTTTTAAAATCGGTTAGAGCTTTCTCAAAATTTTAATTAATTTTTTATTTCTAATAATTTTTTTCAGAGCCCATTACACTCTTTCCTTAACTGTATTTACAATGGAATTTATTGGTTTTCTAGAAGATAGATTTCATGTTCATTTAGATTTCAAAATTTTGTGTGTAGATACTTCTTTACAATTCTTACATTCTTACTTGCAATGTAATGCATGGATTACACATATGAAGGTACTTGACTATTTGCTCCATACTACTGTTTTCCTTAAAGACTGTATTAACTTAGGTGATATTTAGACAATTTTTTTTTTTGTTATGACTTTTATAGCTTTTTCTCAAAATTTTATTAAGGTTTTCTTAATTTGATGTAGTGTTACATTCTTTTTTTTTGTGTTTCTTAGGCACGAAATGACATGTCTGGTTACTCGCATTGGATGATAAATGGATTTGATTTATGTCTGTTCATTTAGTTTTTTGCATTGGATAATATTCATATATGTTACGATTTGTCCATTTTTTGTATTTGTAGAACATACAAACATGGTAATTAGAAACATTATTTTTAATACAAAGGGCACTAGGAAAGTTTTGTAGTAAGACAGAATGATTCATTTCAGGTGATTACAAATTAGCACGTTATTAGATGAGTCCCAATCTGCACTGTAAGCACTCTAGTCACTGTCTTAGTGTTTAAAGGTAATAACTTCTGTTCTTGGAGAGAATTGTCTTCAACTTATATTTAGTTGGTATTGAGAGTTTGAAAGAGGAAATTTTAACCCTGAGGACACTCCAAGTGTAGATCGACTGTCTTTATAACTGAGGAAATGCCAGCCTCCGTAGCCGATTGATAGCGTCTCAGCTTTTCATCTGGAGGTCCCGGGTTTGAATCCCAGTCAGGCATGGCATTTTCCACACACGCTACATTTCGTTCATCTCACCCTCTGAAGATATAACCTAATGGTGGTTCCAAAGGTGAAACAAAAAAAAAAAAACAGGAAAACATTGCTGCAGTACAAAAACTGCTTGAGGTAGACAGGCATGTGACAAACCACCAAAT
>JAAAKQ030507017.1:0-39941 GCA_010016005.3 Zanna intricata | reverse complement strand
GCCTGACCGGGATTCGAACCCGGGACCTCCGGATGAAAGGCCGAGACGCTACCACTCGGCCACGGAGGCCGGCCTTCTTTGCGGGACCTGCTTAAACCAAATCATCTCAACGAAACCAAAAAAAAAAAAAAAAAATAAATTTAATATTCAATATTTACATTTGAGTTTTAATTATATATTTGCAGTATTTATAATATATACATTTTATTGTAAAATTTGTATTTTTTTTCTTAAATGAAGAGATAATTTATCTTTCGGGTGGACATCAAAAGAATGTGATTCAACTTCTGGGAAGATATTGCTCATTCCTATTGCACATGGACTCATCCGTAGTTTATGCTTATAAGTTTACTACCTAACTCTCCTTAATATTAGAAATTATTTAAATAATATTTATGTCATGAGATTAATTAATCACAATCGGAATTAATAGGACAAATAAAATGGTCACCATGATTTTCAGACGATTAGCAGTTCTGACCCCATAAAATATCACCGGGAAGCATGGATTCGTTGTGGCGAATGCTCTATTCAAAAGTAACTGCTACATCAAACAAATACTTTGAATTTTGATAATATTTTAAATCATTAGTAAGTTTTTGTGTAATAATTCACTTTCCGCTAATTTAAAATGTTTCATTTTTTTTTCAAATTTAACGTCTACATTCCACAATTTTTTTAACATTATAAAAACGAACTTTTCTTTAAGGACAAGTTTTATGAAATAAAGTGGTTTACTTATTTATCGGAAGAAAAATATTTTTGTGTTGTTAAACACTGTTAAAAAACTCTTTTAACTTTTTCTGTAATATTTTGTTTTGCTTCATTTTATGTTAAAGTTGAATTTCTGGAATTTTTATTTACTTTCAATTAACTTTATTTAAACCAATTTTCTGAGGATTAAATTCTGTAAAACAATTTTTTTTTTAAATTTTAAATTGTTTACTCACCATTTAAAAAAATTAATTTACAGAAAATCCAAAACTATAAAAAGGCATTTTGAGTGCCAAGAACTGATGTACGGAGATGTGGTTGATATTATATCCAAGTTTACAGGTAAAAATATGTAAACCAGTAAACTGGTTTCGTTAGGTTTACAGTTATTCAACATGCTTAATTTTCCCCTTGAATTAGTAATCAGACAAAATATGATATCTGTAACTAAAAACCAAACATTTTCTGGATTTAAATTTTTACGAAATTTTTTGTTAATAATAAAATCACAAATCTCTTAACCGAAGTGTTGTCATACTGTTTCGAATCATTCTATATTGTACAATAAAACAAAAGAAAATAGTGCCATACCTAAATTTTACTGAATTTTTATCTGATTATTTCATGATAATTATATGGAAATTAAATTTGTAGCGTACGAAAAATATCATGCCTAACCGGGATTCAATTCCTAGACCTCTGGATAAAAGGTCGAGGTGCTGCCTGGGAGATCAGAGTTTTTATCTCATAACATTAATTTTTTTTTTTTAAATGCTTACTTCATTTTTTGTTATAAAATTATCAATTTTTGTCTATATTAATTTTAATTTCACGTACTTTTTATTTTTTAGTTACGTGATCTGATTTTATTCTCCAATCACAAATAAAGAATACATTGCATACAATAATTAATAATTACGTAGTACATGAACTTCAATACATTTAGCATTTCACACCTTCAATCATCTTTTTTTTACATTTTTTTTTCCTTTCTCTACAGTATTTTGTCTTCTTCATGCTTCTTTTCTTTGCCTAAAGATTTGTTTATTTCAAGTATAATTGATCCAAGTAATTTTCCATATAATTTTGTAAAAACACTTTTCAAAGGCCATTTTTTTTTTCTTTGCGATTTTAGTATTTTCATATTTCACTAGCATAAGAGATACATTCTTTTCAAATGTTTACAAGATTTCCTTACAATTCTTAGATTTATGTCTGATAAATTTTTACGTAAAATATCTGATTTTAATGTTAATGTCACTTTCCTAATTTTATCTCCTAAATAGAAAAATTTCTGATGTATTAATTTAACCTGGTTTAATATTAGATTCCTAATAACAACTGTGACATTTCTTTATCACTGTAACCATATTTATTATCAAAAACCAATATTTATTTTAAAAATAAATTCTTGCCATTTAGTTTTTCTTCTAATTTTTTTTTTCTTTCAAAAGAACAACTGAATAACCAACAGTTAAGGTATCAGCAAACCTTACCGTCTTAATCTTGTTCGTTAGATAGTTACTCAGATCTCTCTTTTTTTTTTTTTTTCATAATGCTTGTATTTTTATATTATGTAAAAGTAGAGCAACTATTTGGACAGGTAAAATAAAATAGTTAAGTAAGATATGCCTCTTATTCTTTTCTTACTTTTAAAATTACAATCACATTATT
Organism: Zanna intricata; assembly: GCA_010016005.3. NCBI lineage: Eukaryota > Metazoa > Arthropoda > Insecta > Hemiptera > Fulgoridae > Zanna > Zanna intricata. The sequence goes on along the minus strand of JAAAKQ030507017.1, from coordinate 37,553 downwards.
GTAAACAACTCTTCTCTGTATATTTAAGTTACAATTTTATAAATATTAAGGTTTTAAAATACAAAGGTAGCAGTAGTAGAAAGCAGAGAGATTTATAAATGAATTTATATAAAATATTTTTATATAATTATAATTTTTTTTTTAGATATATTTATTTTTTTTGTATTATAAATTTGTTATCCTGATCAATAAATGCCAGAAAAATGGTTTTTAATCTTTTTAATCCTGCCTTATAAATTTAACATTAAGCGTGAGAATGAAGTCAGTTTTAAGTACCCTTTTTTCTAAAATCGAATCGGTTTTCTTTTAACACATCTATTATACTTAGTGTTCGAATATCAGTTATAAGTATTTCAATAGTATAATAAGAGAGAGTGTTGAATAAAACGAGACTTCATATTACTCTAAAACAGGTTTCATTCCATTGACAGCACCAACTGTTTTTGTGCAAGACAGATGCGTCTAGTGAGTTCTGGTGAAAATTTATCTTAAACCGAGTACAACCAGGTATTATACTGTAGACTATATTTTATATATTGTGTATAATTATTTTAGTATTGACTCAAGATGAATATTTTTACTCGGTGTCGTTTTTGAATAAGCGACATAACCTTCCATAACGCGTTTCTATGGACCAGTTATAACCTGTTACTCCTAGCAGCGCCGAATCACCGCGTATAAACAAAAACCTACATATAACCCTGTATCACCCTAATTTACATCGTGTATTATGTGTCTCATTTGTATCATGTAAACCCTAATCTACAACGTAATAGAATACTTGGGCTTCTAAAATATATTGACAGAGAGCATCGAAAATCGGGTTGGCATAAGTTAATTAGAAACAACATTATCGATAACATGAGGGATTTTTCAGGAACAGAAAATGAAAATTGTATTACCGATTTTAGTGAGGCAAACTCTATGTGAAAAGCAATACCAGTATTGCGCATACAAAAATAAAATTTTACTTGGCAAAATGATGAATTCTAGTGGCAAAAAAAGCCAACGCACAAATTATACTGAACCAAATATTTTGTACATTCTGCAGGTCCATCTACTTTTGCTGTTCCTACATCAAATAAATTTAGTCTTCTTGAAAAAATTGTTGTAAAAACATTAAAACTGAGTTATTATTTTACCAGGCGTAAAATGCAATAACTGAATTGAAAGACTTCTGTCACAATTATTTCCTAATCGTAATGTTATTACATACAATTTACGACAATGACCCGGGCCACAAGGTCAATGTTCTGCCAGTGTGTATTGAAACATATAAAATTATTTGGTCGAAATGCTTGAAAACAACATCAGTCACTATACATATTCACTTAAACATGAAAAAGCATACATAGTAATCATGCGAGGCACGTATCACTCGGAAGATAAATCAGTAGTCATTGATTAATTGACGAAATTAGGTCACGAGGTTAAAAAAGTTACTGACGTTCTACATCGTCAAACGAAGGAACCACTTTTTATTTTATTGTATAAAATAAAATAAAAAGCTTTATTATTTCATAGATTTGGAGCCCAGATCTAATAATAAAGAAATTTTTAAACTATCTCAACTATACAATTGTAAGCTTTGAAGGTCTATCTATTAAAAAAGAAGTGAACAAATACAAACGACGCCAATGCTTTGGGCATACGAAAAATCTATGCAATCGCCCCTACCGTTATATAAAATATGGTTGGTGCAGACCATACCACAATAGTCTGTTCTAAGACACCACAGATGATTCTAAGATTCTAAGACACAGGTACTTCCTGCGTCAACTGCGGCGATCAACACTCAGCGAGTTACAAAGGATGTAAAATTTATCAAAATTATAAAAGGCCTTATCTTCCAAAGTTGCAATTAAAAACAATTCTACTGATTATAATATTATACTAATATCAGTAAAAACAATCTGAATGGTGTAAGAGTAAATATTCGTGTAACTGATTCGAGTAACAATGATTTTCATAATTATGATAGTAGTAATGTTAATGATAATAATAATAATGGATATAATAATAGGCTGAATATTTCCTATTTACGCTGAAAAATTTAAAATGTGTAGTTCCTATGATCAATAAGCTATTGATAACCAAATTTTTCATGGGGTCATGATTGTCGTGGACCACACGTTTCAGAAGTGTGAGCGAATGATTAAAAATTTGATTCATAGAATGACTGGACTATACATGAGTCTTGAGAAAAATGAATAAGTGTTTCAGAGTACCAACCTGGAATTCTAACAGGTTGTCTGATAGAAAACTAGAATTAGAAACTTTTTTGTAACACTAATAAGATTGATGTAATGCTTATAAGTGAATAAGGTTTACTGACAGACATTTTGTCAAGTTTCATGGCTATACAATGTATTGTACCAATTACTCATCAGGGAATGCAAACAGCCGGTACTTCTGTTATTCTTAAAAGTTTTTGCTCACTTTACTTTTTCTTTTTTTTTGTTATGTGTTTTTTCTGTTACTTTTTCTCAATTTATATCTCCTGAGCAAAAAAAAAGACGTCTTACACGCAATTACAGCTTTCCACAATGCACTTACACTGGGGATTGTGATTGATATTACCAAAAGGTAGACAAATTCTCAGATCGATGATGAGAATAATTTGGAGTGTTTCTCTTCTGGAGAACCAATATGCTGGCCTACAGATCTAATAAAATTAAAGATCTCCGCAATTTTTTTTATTTTCAAAGGTATTTCAGAAAACTATTTACATGTTGAACCACATTTTTTTTTGCTTGTCGTCAGATCATACATCTGTTGCGCTCACGATATCTTTTGACATTATGCTAACAACTCGATCTCCCACTCCGTTTTATAAATTACCAGTAAACGACGTTTTCAAGACTTTTTGGAGGAAAATGCAAGGTTGGACGTACCAAGGTTGAAATCACCGACCGATGTTGATAATGAACAAATTGACTCAGTCAGCCTCGTGGGCCTCCACCTCCAGTTTGCATTCTGCTCTGCCACCTCAAAATACATATCCGATCTTCAATGGAGAAAAGATAGAAGAACGCCGGAGACTACGAAACGTATAGCAGAGAGCTCTTTATCCTTTTGATAAGGTTAATCTAACAGAGCTTCTCAACAAGTAAAAACGTTAATTCAAATTTTTATAAAAATTTTCTTTCAATCTTATATTACTGGTGTCATAAATTTTGCAGTATAATGTATAAACAAATTAGATCTGTTTCGAAGACTAGGATATAACCGTAATAATTTTTTAGTTATTCATTAAATTTTATTTGTTGAATCCAGCAACCAAAATAAAAATAAGAAATTCGAAGTATTGTTTTTATTCTGGAGCTCTTTTAGAAATAAAAAAATTAAAAAACAATTTGAATAAAACTTTATTTTTTAACTTTTTTTGTTTTTGTGAAGTCGAAACTAGACTAAAAAAATATTAAAACATTTTGAATTAATGTAAAGTAACCCTGTTATTTTTTATAAGCGTATTTAACAAAATATAATACAGTATAATTTTATTTAAATTATTTATGAACGGAGAAAACTATATTTTCTATAACACTGAACCAAGACTTCTGTTTTATTTATCTCAGCTAAGATAAAAGATTTTTTTCCGTTGAAAATATATCATTAATCTTAAACCACATACTGCATGCTGTAATTTCACTACAGTGAATGATAAAATATTCAATTGGCAGCCCTGTTTGAGAGGGATGAATTCACGTCTACTTGGCGCACAATCTCTCAATAGATATCTGAATGTGAGTCTCGCTAAGCTGCCAAGCTTTCAAATTTTCCACCCTCTAACTGATTTCTATTTCATAAACACTATTTTAATAAAATTTTAACTCTCTAATGATTTTTTACTTAAAAATAAAATTTTGTTTTTATTACTACAATTATTATTATTTATTTTTATATATTAAATTTCGTTGAGTTTAAAATTTCATCCTTTTCTAATACCTATACAGTTTTATTTTTCATCAAATAAAATTAAAACTAATCATTCTTCATTTATTACAAATAATTATTTAAAAAGAACTGATAATTGTGAGATATTTCGTTTAAAAAAATCTTTTTCTGTAAAGAAAAATAATCCTAACTATCCTTACATTTGTTTGTTATTATGTACGTCTGATATTTGTTTGGAAACTTACATCAAATTTTATTAATCATTTTTTGAGTGTTGAAATTTTTAATTTTTGTTTTGAATTAAATATTTCCCTTTATTATCTCATTTCATTTCATTATTAAGAAAGAAAAAGTAAGTAGAAATTTACAAAAAATCTTTTACACACTTGCAAATTTCTAATAGATTCAAAACATTAGTTAAGCTGACGTAAAATGCAGTAATAAAAAAAATTACATTAATATAAATTTAAAATTTTAGATTTTCTTCTATGATTAAATCTGAAACTTTCTATTCTGATGGGACCTCATTGAGAAAAAAAATTTCTTATTTAAAATCAACTACTTCGTAGTTTGAAATGGTAACAATTAGATAAAATGTCATACATTTTTATTATCCCTTTAATTTTTTGATAAGGTTTTCGTTTCTAAATGTGATTTACGTTAAGAAAAAAAGAAAATATTAATAGAAAAAGCAGTAAAAAATAAACATAATTTCTACCATTAAGTGCTGCAATGTGTTAGCACGTAATATTCTAATTACGGCTGTATATTTTTCTCCCGTCATAAACATTCGAGAAAAAAAATGTAAACGAAAAATTAAATTAATTTGGAAAAACAAATAAAGGTTATAAACTTTATAGAATGTTATAAATTTAACAAATGTTGTTAAACTCCATGTATGATGTTAATTATTAAAGGAATATCAGTTCATTAATATATTAAACGAAAGTATAAAGAGTAAAATATCTCTTCATAAAGACATCTTTTAAGTTGTAAATTATAGATGGGGCATATTTTCAAATATTACCCAGTTTGAATGAAAAACCGTCTATTTTTTCTTTTACTAACGATTGCGTCAGTAGAAGGGAATTTCCTTCATTTTCCTAAATTTATTTAAAGTATAAAGCTATCTGCTTGAAGGTCTTGGTTTTTTTTTAATGATTTTTATATTTGACTTTTCATAGTTTTTTTTTAGAATTCTGTTTATTTTACAAAAAAAAAAATCTTATTATTCTGTTATATATTTCATATAATATCGTGTTAAAATCTGCTACAATTTGATATGTTTTATTTTTAATAGATTTCGAAATTCTCACGTCTTTATTCACTCTCTGTGGATTTCATTCATATAATTTTAATGAGAATCAGATCTCAACAAAAGTTTGTTTATAACTTTGTATACTCGTATTTATTCAACATTGAACAAAAATTAAAATTCGCCTAACAGTGTATTTTTCTATACCAACATTTGGTATTTTATTTTAAATTTCTTAAAATCTACTAAAAGTTCAGTTTTTAGACCTATTTTTTTTTTCAGTTTTTCAAGTCAGATTTTAAATAAAACTACTAAATATTTTACTTAATTTGAATACCAAGAATTAAAATCTGGCTTGCTTTAATAAAGCGCAGCAATTACAATGAAATCATAACAACGCGTTTTCACCAATATTTCTAAGAACTCTATTTTATCTTTACCAGTAAAAGATGTCCCGAAAATAAAACTACTAAATATTTTACTTAATTTGAATGTCAAGAATTAAAATCTGGCTTGCTTTAATAAAGCGCAGCAATTACAATGGAATCATAACAAAGCGTTTTCACCAATATTTCAAAGAACTCTATTTTATCTTTACCAGTAAAAGATGTCCCGAAAGTTATTTATATTTTTAGTGATTTATTCCGTATATCTTGTTTTAATACGTTTGGAATCTGATGTAAAACTCTTATTATTCTGGTTGTTTTTTTTAGATACATAAGTGACTTCTTACAAAATTTTAATTTTGACTGTTTTTTTCAATTATGGTGTGCGATAATACGAAGGTAGCTAAATATCATATGGCGGCTTCAGTGGCGCGAGTGGTAGCGTCTCGGCCTTTCATACGGAGGTCCCGGGTTCGAGTCTCGGTCAGGCAAGGCATTTTTCACACGCTACAATTCATTCATTTCATCCTCTGAAGATATACCTTAACGGTGGTTCCAGAGGTTAAAAAAGAAAAAGCTAAATATCATATACTTGTTTGGAGTCTTCAATGGTAGGTATTAAAGCAAATATTTCATAATAGAATTAATCTATTTTAAATCTTTATTATATATTTACTGGTGTAAATTAGTAAAAATTATTTGCAATAATTTTTAAAGTCTTAGCCTCCTATTTATTTAGAATTCAGTTTTCACAGTCTCTAGTAAATCATTTTTTCATTTATTTTATTCTGGCCTATTTTGTAGTTTTCATTTGTACTTTTATTATTCTGTTTTGATCTGAATATCAAATGCTTTCTTTTATTATATGTTTTCGATTCTGTTATTTCCATGAAATTAATTCATATATATTTTATTACATTAAAAAAAATTATTACGTTTTAATTCACTGAATATTTAATTTTACTGAATAATAATAATGACAAACAAATACAATAATGTAACAGGATGCAATATTACAATACTGAATATCCGTTTTTTCTTTTTATACGTTCCGCAGGCTGGTTTTAATGGTCACAGTCAAAAAGAATCGTTACTGGCTGTTTCTATTGTGAAAAATTTCATCCATATGACGTCATTGTGAAAATATAGGCTTATACAAATGCATTCTCAACAATAAATTCATTGATGTTTTCTATAGATATCGTGTGTATCATAAAAAACATCCATGAATTACCTGCACATTATTTAATATCTTTGTTAACTTGTTACATGTATTTGTTTATTTTTTCATTGATAAAATGATTTGTAAAATTTTGTTAAACAAGCAATAAATTAATAACTTTACTGAAATAACAATATTGATTTCGGTTTAGAAGTTTAAATTTCTAAACGACAAGTGGCGTTTATTTTCTCATCATTTTTAAAAATATTTTTATTATTTTTTAAACTATCTCTAAATAAAGCTGGCACAGTATTGCATGACTTCCAGGCTATTAATACTCAGAATTTAAAGAATTTGAGGCAATAAAGGGAATATATATATTTAGAGCTGGGGAATAAATGTTATGTAAAGTTTTTCTAAAAACATTCATATTAGGTTAAACTTCAGAAATTTTCTTAATGAAGTATAGAACTTAACTGATAAGTTAAGTAACTTAATAACTGATAAGGGTAACCCGGCAAATATGCCGTTTGGGGTGTCCTTCTTAGAGGTATGGCATAAAGACTGAGTCCTGGCTTTTGGGTACGACCCAGGAACAACATATTCGGTCCTGGTCTCCTTATCAGAGAGGTTAGAAGTAGGCATAAAACTAAAATTCTGCCGGCGAGCCAACCTGTCGTGCTGGAAATTCTGCCGGAAGTTGGGAAGGTCTGTTAGAGTATTTGGACACTCCCCTGGGCTGAGCAATGCTTATGGATCCGGCCCAGGGAAGAGGGAAAAATTCTTTTAAGGAATTTGGAAAAAAAAATAAGATCAACGTCCCATATATAAAAATATTTGAGTAACATGTAAAGAAAATCTGTTTGGTTAAGGCTGATATATAAGGCCAAAAGCATTTTGACACACATATGTACCAAACTAAGTACCAAATTTAGTAGTTTTCGAGAGATGTGATGTAAAGGACAAAATTTTGGGGCTGAAAGCACACTGTTCTATGCATGGCATAAAAATACTTCGTTTAATAGACAACATGTACTTAAAAGTTAAAAAAAAAACACTTTGAGAATTTAATCCTGAGCAAAATGGTATGAATAAAATCCATAGGAATTGAATAAACACATAAAAATTTCAAAGTTTCTTAAAAAATAAGTCATATACAATATTAAAAGTAGGTAATAATGAAACAAAATCTTCAATATTACAAAGAAAAAAATTAAATATTTCAGGAAAATAACAAACAAAAACAAAACTTCTAGAAACACAATCCTTTGATCTATTTTTTTTTTACGTTTTTGAGGCCAGATTTCATATAAAACCACTAAATTTACCTCTTAATTTAAGTCCCAAGAATTACAGTAACTTAATTTTATTAAAGGTGTTGATATCAGGGAGAATTCTTTTATAGCCATCATCGCTAACGAAATGTTTCTGTAGCTATGTTTGTTATATACTTTCTTTCTAAAATGTCCTGAAGATTTTTTGCATTCTTCCTTAATCCTTTTTTATTCGCTACAATCAATTAGTTGTTTCAGTAGGTAAAAAATTCTGAATTGAAAAAGTCATTGAAAAATTGTGTGGTTTTGAAAAAAATATTTTCCAAATCATTTAGCAATGGTCTCTCGCAAGAAGGTACCCTACCGTTATTATTGTTAGACTCAGGTACAAACGAGTTTATTTTACCAAATAATTGATTTATCTTTTGCTAGAATTAAAAGAATTACGCTTTTTCCCCCCGATACTATATGGGGTTGGTGTGTGTTTCATTTGATAATACACTTTTATCAAGATTTTCCATTTATCAATAGATCTTACTGCTTTCAATAAATACTGTAAAAATGTAAACTTACTAAAAAACTGTATACACTATGAATAAAACAGATGAATTATCAGTGTTACTCATAGATGTATTTACAGTATTACTGATATATTTCAATATTTGATTGTGAAATTATGATAAATCATTCATTTTCCTTAATATTTAATTTGTTTTAGCTGACTGTTTCTAACTTCCAAATATGTTTCCACTGGGAATATTCATATGCAATCTTAGAAATTTTTCACATACTTACCAAAAAAAAGTGGTCATCTTCCTTCTGAACTTCCATTAACTAGTTGAAATTTCATTAAATTTGTAACATCTTTATATAATTCCTAAGAATTGTTACAGTAAGTACAGAATAGCAGCACTTTCAACGTAGGGAAATTTATTTATTAAAAATTTACATTTTTATACGTAATATTTCCCTCTTTATTTTCTTATTCAGTCATTCAAAGAAATATAATGCAACTGAAACAGCTGTACAAATACTCGATAGTTGCATAATCTGTATTTTGTAATCTATAGGCTAAATTCACAAGTGATTAATATAAATATGTCTCAGTTAAAAAGCAGATTAGGCGGGAGTAAAATAATCTGATGGGGGTAGTGGAGGATATCTTGTATCAATTTCGAAAAGAAACCGATTTATTATTTTCAATGTCTGTAACGAAGCTGAATTTGTTTCAAACTGTTTACTTAATTTTAATCGGGCCGTAAATCTGGGGATTACCACGATGATATGAATTTACCAAATTTTAAAAAAAGGGTCAAAGAAAATTTCACTGCAAACCTATCAAATAATACTCGTTCTTGACAATGTAACAGAAAACTTTAAAACTAAGTAAACGTTATTACTTATATTTTAATTTGTTATACTATTCAATATGATGTGTTTTTAAAACAAAATTTATTTCAATTTACATTTATTTAAAGTAGTCATTTAGAATATACAATATAGTTATTTATAATTTTCATTTAAAACTATAACATTTAAAACATTCATTTAATTTAAAACATTCATAACATTTAGAACATTCATTTAAAACTGTTGATTTTATCCTATTTATTTTTTTTTTTGATTTATTTAATAAATCTTTTTTTTGGTCTAAAAATTAATCTAACAATTAAAATAATAATCTGGAGTTGTCTTCATTTTTTATTTAAGTCGTAAACAATTATTAAAAAATAAAAAATTAAAGATAAAAACAAAAAATGAAAATTTTCATTGGTCATTAAAAAATAAAAATCACATCACGGGGATTTTAGGGTCATAGCAATAACCAAATTTCCTTTTTGTGATAATGTTGCTTGTTGAGAAGAAAACGGTTCACTCTGCTGAACCTTGCAATTAATATACAGTATACTGTGTGTACAGAACACAACACTCCTCGTTAACTAACAAGTTAAACGTTATCGAACAAGTCAACGAAACACAAGTTATCTGCACACCTCCCAGTATAGTAGTGGTATACTAAGGGTACCAATAGATCATATGCCTTACATTTACTAAAAGTCAATCACTATAATATTTTGGTTATGAACACAGATTGATCTTTTTCATAGTGATCGCACATAATCATACATAATTGCAATACTAATCCTCATGAATGTAGTCCCCATCAATTACCGTTGTTACCACATGTATTTCTCCTAAAACTTACATACATTTTGTGGACTGTGGAGCTAAAATTACTCTAATCTGCTTATGGATATTCCAAAATTTGGCTTGCAATATTTATTTCCGGTCCATTTTAAAACAGTTTTATTTCCGGTTTGATTTTACAACAAATTTTTTTTTATGAAATGGAATGAACCCGTCTGGCCAAGCATTCACTGCGATCAACTTTAGCTTACGCAATTAATCGGATCTACTAACTTTACCAAGTGTGAGGAAGAATCTCTCCAGCGATGAATAAAACTTCACAAACCCAGTGTAGTTGGGAGTTCAATACAATGTACAATATGGGAGCTCAGATACGACTTGTGGAGGTGAAAGATAAAAAACTCCAGTTAAGTAAGGACGAGACATGAGATGATACGGGCTAAGAAGAGCTTGTTCTGGGATTATTGGGCTTAGCAGTAGAGCATTCCTGCTTACACCGGACAAATAAATACTTTTTTATACCTACATTGCTGAGTTCAGTTGATTATCTAGTGAATGTTTTAACGTTTCTTTTTTGTCTCTAGGTAATACAATCATCCGTGTTATCTTGATAATTTTGCCATTTTTTCCCCAAGAATCAACAGCAAATAAAAGCGACATTCGAATGATTAACAAATGACGTCATTAACGTGTGCAAGACAGGAGTTGGAATGAATCTTTAAATAACAAACAATATTTTTTATTGTATCCTATAAAAAGATCATTTTTGATTTTATGATTAAAAATATGCTAGTATTAATCCCAGTTTTTCTTATTATTTTATTTTCACAGTCATTCACCACATAAACTCAAAGCTTGTACACAAGTATTAATTTTACATTTTTATAGTGTGAAAAAATTTCAAGACTGTTGGGATTCAAATCCAGTACCATCCGGTAAGGTTTAGATCTCACAAATATTCCCAATATTATTTATAAGATAATTCTATATTATCAGTATAATTAGTTTCAGTTGCAAAACTTATCCGTTTGATTTAGATATATTTAATTCATTACATTCGTTGTAAACTAATAGGGGTTTTATCATACCGTTTGACGTACTACTAGTTTTCCGGTCTGGTTGAGTATTAAAAAAAAAAATTATTGGTTAACTGTTCTTGGGTATAAAAGGAATAGCGAATAGCTTTAGTTCACATAAGTAAAGGATAGAAAAATACGTTATTAACATAGAACAACCATTACGAGAATTGTGTGTCAATACATAATGAATAATTCATCCATTGCATGTATACAAGAAATAATAGCGACGTTTTAATATTTGTACGAATAGTAACTGTTATTTAAACAAGATTCAGCAAATATTTTACTGTTGTTAAATTATCACTGATTGATCTTCGTTTTTATATTTAGATATATAAAATTATTTTTGGTAATATTTATAATACGTCAATTGATATTTTTTACAAAATTACATTCAATGGGCTTAAGTACAACAATGATTATAAAAAAATTTTATTTACATATGATAATCATTTTATGATAGTTATTGTGATCTTTTCCAGTGATAATACTAGTTTCCTTTACTTATGATTACTCATTGTATTTTCTATTATACTACTCAAAAATAATGGATAAAAGATTATTTATGTCATAAAGAGTTAATAAACGCTTACGTGAATTGTTGAAACTCTAATAATACTTGAAACAAGCTTTTATTATACATTGTATCAAAGAAGACAAAATTATTTTTATTTTATTGCATTACTTTATTATTTTTACTCACTCATCCCCTTTTAGTTATTTATAAACAAAGAATAATTGTGCTTAATAATATATATATATAATTTTTGGATAAAAAATCATTACGTACTATCAACATAAAATAACCGTAATATAAAAAAATAATATTAATAAAATAAAACGTTCCAAGAAGTGTAAAAATAATTTTATTATTTTTTTATTCATTCTTTAAGATTTGACATTTTGAAGTCGGCGGTATATTGAAAAAAAAAAAATTATCTACAATCTACTGAGATTTATTTAATTTAGCTTTGACTTTAAAAATTCAAAATATAATGAATAATTTCAGTTTATTTATTTGTTTGTTATTTTGTAAAATGAAGCAACATATAGGTCTACAAAAGAGTTCTACATGGTAGAAAAACCGTTCATTTGAATATATATTTATATTTTATTAATTTATATTTTTTATTCATTTACACAAGAGTTTATATTCATTATATTATATTCTAGATTATGTTCATCTATTTTATATTCATCTTTTCATCTCGTACGAGCGTTAACAGTCATAAAAAAGCAGAGAAATAAATAGATTCTCCAGGAAGAAGTTCTATAATAATTTTAAATATTTTTTCTATTAATTTACTTTTTTATAAAAAAAAATTCAATTTATATATGATCTCTTAAGTAATAAGACACTTCTTTTTTATTTAAATTTTTCGTTCGTGTAGTTTAAGGCTAAATAATACAAAATTGTTGATCAGTTATTTGTTACTTATATCAAAGGAAAGATTACCCGGTTTCCAGATGGATGGGGTGCTTGGAGCTTTCAGGAAGCCTTGATTGAAATATCAAGGGCTAATCTAAATAATGACCCAAACACCTTTCCGGGAGCCTATATAGACCTCTCTTACCAACCTCTCTTTTCCTTATAATTGATCCCTGTTTCTTCATTTTTAGATCGTTGAAGGCAGAATAGACGGGTATCCTGAGTGTTATAAACTGTATTGATATTTCATTGTTGATATGAAGTTGGGAATAAAGGTTGCTGGTAAACCAATTTAGGGATTGTTTCACCTTTTTTCTTGCTGCACAATAAGCCTAATAACTATTAGGTAAAGGTGAAGCTTCTTATATTATCTAACTGAAATACATATATCCCTAGAATGACTTTTGATTCTAAGTATGCAACTAAGAAAGATTATAGTTGATTTTAAAGGTTATTAACGCTGGTGTTTTAGCAAACTAAAAAATTAAATTAATGTTAAATTTTCACAACGCAAGTTTGTACTATTGTATAATCTACCTCTTACGTTTGGAATTTTTACTCCTTACAGAATATAAAAGCCACCGCTTGCTTTTCCAAAAAAAAAGCAAAAAAACACATTAGCATGTACAACGAATAATTTGGTTTCATTTTATTTATAAACCAGACCTATATAATTAATAATGATAATAAAAAGTAATAATTTCATTTTTTATTATTTATTTTAATAAAATCACTCGCTTGTTACATACGTATTTTTAATAAAAGAAGTATCACAAAACGAGCTGTTGGTTCATTCGTAGATATGTTTACTTGTACAACTATTTGTCGTACATATGCTTTACAAGCGATGTGAGTTTCTACTTGTCCTCTTTGTGAATGAATCGTCTGTGATGATGAATACACACAGTGCGGGACCGCATACAATGTTTTGTAGATCTTTTCATACAAACTAGCATTTAATTAAAATGAGAGAAAATTAGAAAATAATTTAATCTATTTAAATTTTGTTTGTGCAGTTATATAGAAACAAAAGTAACAGGCAGTTAAGTAATAAAAAAACTTATTTCAAATAAAGGTTGTAAAATATATGAAAATTAGGAAATAATATAATTTTTTTAATGATAAAATATAACGGGGAAAAACAACGAAAATGAATACAAAATACAACCGAATATAAATAAATAAAATATTTCAGTCGTAGAAAACAATCATAGGAAATATTATAAATAACAGACAATAATAAATAATAATGACTATGAAGTGTAAATAATATATTATATACATTAATGAATTGTACCAAAAACATTAATATGAGAATTAAGGACAAGTTTTAATTAAAATAAAATATTACCGTAATTGTAATTATTTTCTTATTTTTTTTTTAGTGAATCAGAGGTTTGCATGTGAAAATAGTAACATTGTTCTTCTGTATAACCCTATGTTAGTGATCATCTTCAGATACAATTAAGTTATACATACATTAAATTGAAGGTACGGTACAACTTTAGTGATACATTTGGATGAATTTTAGTGTTCATTTGGATATTAATTAGAGGGATATTCTTTATCATTGGAGATATTCTTATCTTTTAGTTACTTGTGACGAAGGGTTGTGTACATCTTAGATAAAATTTACGAATTATTTCAACAATCAACATTCCCGAAATTCTGTAGGTATAATTTTATTTGCATTTTCTGTAGCTTCTCCCCAATTATTTCTCAATATTTTATCTTTAACTATGTACATTTAATTATCGCTCAATTTGATTCATGAAATAATAAAATAATGCAGAAAATAAAATATCGAGAAATAATCGAGAAGGAAATGTATACTACAAACGTCCATTCAAAATTAACTCCTGTGTAGCAAATCTGCATTTTTATAAAGATGACACCACTATTTCTTCCATTTACCATATATTTGACCATTTTGAACAATTTATTAACAGTAACGAACAATATTTAAACCCTCGTCTAGAAGTTCCTTTCGTAGGACCTGCAATAATGTCACAAAACAGAAGTTATTGATTCCATTACCCGTTGCGGCTTTATTAGTAAGATATGCATATACAGAACTTCAGAAACTGAAAATAGTGTTTTAGTAATATTGAGCTCTCCCTTATTGCTATTCACAAACTATCGGATAAAGTAAAATGATCAGGTAAAAGATGAATACGCAAAATCACGTTTTTTTATTAAATTGGAGGATATTAAAACTTCACAAGAACTACTTTTCTCCTAGCACAACCAGTTCAGGAATTTCATCATTCTATTTTTTGCCATTACAATGGTTAATATTTTATTAATCATGTTACTTATTTGAATTTCTTTCAAATTTAAATACTCAATTTCAGAAGATAAGCAAAAGTTGATTTGAGCCCTAAGAAATTTCTCGAAGGATAAAGACAATTTTGAGCGTACTCAATTACTCTTCAACGTACCCTTTGACTTAGATTCACGTCTATTATCATATATTCTTGTAATCCTACAAGTTCTTCTTTCTGTATGCGATCTTGCCCATTGAGGCGTTGTGAAGATAATACCAAATTGAAAGCCGAATCTAAGCCAATTATGAGTACGGTTTATCTGATGAAACTTCTTAGTACAGTATATAAAAATTTACAGAGTGAGGATAACTTCTCGTCTCTCGGTTACTGCCAGATTAAAAAATAATATTAAATTTAATGAAAAACTTAGTATTTCAGTGAATATTAATCGAAATTTTATAAGTCGAAATTCAATATTCCTCAAACTATCCAAAGTTTGATAAATATTTAGTTTGCAAAATATAAATCTTTCCCTTTCACTTTGACGTTCATTCTGCCTTACATACCCTCACCGAATGAAATTTTGTATTTGCTAAAGTGTAAAGATTTCCCAAATATAAAAATTTCGAATTAAGCTATGAAAAATATATTATAATTGCATATTTTCAATAGTGTACTCTTCGATTATATATATATATATATATATGTTTATATTAATATTTTGGTAATTTTTTAATATGCTATATTGGCCATATTAAATGATTTTTTGGTAAAATAAAATCTACAAAAAATCAAATTTTATTTTTCAGTAGTTTACTTTAAGGTAACTGTAACTGGAAGTTCGCTTTTCGATAATTAATTATTTAATTTAAAATCTAGTGAAATTTTTTCAGCAGGTGGTATGTTATAATGATCAATAATATTAATGGATGAAAGTATGAAGTAATTGTAGGATCATCTATCTCGATTAAAAAAATGCCATTAGAAAAAATTTGAAGAAACATTTCTAAAAAGACTAAAAACATAGACAATTGGATTTTATTACAATTTTTTTATAATCTACATTTAAAAAAATATGAAATCTAAAAAAATGTGTTTTTAAATGTTAAAGACGCTAAGATCTAAGTAATTAGACTTCAATTTATTGCATAAAAGTTAATATATTACAATTTTACAAAAATTTTTTCAGTTATTCCTTTCCCAATTTTGGAATATTGATTTTTCTCCTGCTAAAATTACTGAACAGAACTTAACATTTGTTATATTTTTTTGTAAAACAATTAAAAGATGTAACTTATATTTTGGAAGCAAAACTAGGAACCATACTTTAATATTTTACTTTTCATTAAAATACTCGTGCTTCAGACTAAAAGAAATGTTTATTTTACTTTCCCGGCAAACACAACTGAAGTAGAACCACCCCCCCCCTCAAAAAAAACATACACATATATATATATATATATACGTATACGAATTGACTGCTATGGGCTATTGGCCTTATATTTCTGGATTGACCAAACCGATTTTCTTTCTTAGCACAAATAGCTTTTTTTATAAATTGCGCATTGGTGGACATATTAATCTTTTTTTCTAAAATTCAATATGGAGGTGTGGGCATTACCCGAAAATCCAATTTCGATTTTCTTCATAGGCATTTTATAGAAAACTTTATTAACGTAAATTTATCAACAATGCATGCGTAAATATCCAATTTTTCTTTTTAATCAACCTCCATCTCTTAACATTGAAATGTATTTCTCCCCTCCATCTCTCATCGGTTTACATTTTTATCAAAAATCTTTTGAAAGTTTATACTTCATGTTAATATCTATTAATAAATGTTTACAGTATTTTTGAAATTAACGATCTCGTTCCATAAATGCAAGAATGTTTTTTGCTAATATATATGAATATATTGAGAGAATTTTTTCTTAAAATTTATACCCCATCTATAAAAATAAACATATAAAAATATATATGTATTTTTTTTTTTTTTTTATAAAACTCTTTTAAGTTTTATTGCTAATAACGGGAAAGTCATGCAATAAAAATGATTAATTTTAAAAAATTAATACAATATTTTGCAAAAGGAAAGAGGGACTTAAAGAATTGGCTTTAACCTATACTCATTTCTATCATTAGACTAATTTTGCAGCAATTGAACAGGGGTTGACGTCTTCAAATAATAAATGTGGTAAGGAAAAAGGAGAAAGGATTATGAAAAGGGATAAATGGAGAAAAATAATAATAATCTTTCTACAGAGAAAATGCAGCCAAAAAACTAATCACTCAACCGGAAGACTTCTCGTAAATACTACCCTCCATTCTTCATATTATAATTTGTTTTATAGCATGAAAATGAACCACTGTAGTAACTTACCGCACACTATGTTTTCGACTTTAAATTTAGATTTACTGAAAACCGATTCAACCAATCTTCATTAAATTTTCACATATATAACTTCAGATAAACAGGAAATGTCACTGAAATTTAGATACATCATATCTATACTTCAGAGTCATTTATCTAATCGTTTTGGAGATTTTTGAGTCAATAAAATACAGAGAGTGTTTTTGAATTTTAAGGGTTTTTTTTATATACATAGGTATGTGTATATAAATACATAATATAAAGGTACCACATTTTAAGTTAATGGTATTTACCTACCGAAACTAATGCTGTTCTTTTCTTCGAATATTCTGTAAAAATTCCTCAGATAATTTAATATTATTAGATTTTTTTTTACCTACTGTTTATTTTAGTATTACAAGGAATATTTTTATTTTAGTACCTTAAAAGCTTTCTTTTTTATTTGAATTCAATATTTAGGTTATGTTCAATTAATTTAATTGATAGTTTACGTTTTTTTTTTCAATTTAAATAATTTCTTCTACCCAGTTTTATTAATGAAACTACGTTAAATGAAATTACATCAATTGTGTACTATATACTTCATGAATGTATTTCTGACACTGATAATGAATTCTTAACATCACGGTAAATTTTATTAGTTATTTAATTGTTATAAAAGTTATTAAACTATCAGTTAACAATTTCAGCAATCATCGGCAACGTAATCATTGCGGTAAAATGACAACGAACATGTTTAACTGCTTCGAAATCTAAATAATGAGTAAGTGTAGAGTTAGAAATTTCAGATGTACAAATGCATTGCGGTCGTCGTATTACGTGTGCATTGTAAGCGATGTGGTGTGTATTTATATGCCATGAATTCTCTCGCATTTCATGTGTGTACATTGCAACCTGCGTAGAAGAGGGAGGTAACGCACCACCACGTCACAAACGCGAGATATGCAGGCTCACTCGTATCGTGTCTACATCGCGTGTTCGAGTTCTAATTAACCCTTTATCATGCACCCTCACTTCACACCGACTCAGAACGCAAAACACTCACAAATAACCACCCTACCCACTAGGCTTTAAACCGAGATAAAAACTGATTTGACAAAAAATGCATGCTCACTGATTTAAACGGCCTTTGTTACTTTATTTATCAAGGAAATTTTACTTGTAAAACTATTTCCCCAATTATAATGTTATTTTATTTAACATGTAAATATACATTGTTTAAGTATATCAAGATAATTTGTTACAATATTCTGCAAAAATCTGTCAGTAACTAATAAAGTAATAATCTTGTAATTAAATAATATAGTGTTTTTAACGACATTAGCTTGTTAAAATAACTTTATTTATTATATTTTTAATCATTACCATTAAAGGAAACTGCATTTTTAATTACAATTTTTTTTTTTTTTAACAATATAATATAAATTCAAATTTTATTACGTGAAATTTTTTGATACAAAAATTTCGTGATACTTATTAATATTGGTAATATAAAATAACAATTTTTTACCTCTAAATTTCAATTAAACATTTTTTTAGTTCCCAGGTTTTGTAATATAGAAATTACAACATGAATAAATATTCATATTATATATTCATCAGGTATTATAATATGAAAAGTATTACTGTTGTTATAATGTATTCTTCTAACTTGTTTCAAGTATTCTTTTATTATATTCAGGAAAAATAAATGGCTACTATAATGGAAAAATGGTGGAGATTTTAAACATGTCAACATGTATTTTATAGTTATTTAAAATATATTTAAACATTTTTAATCCATTCAAAAATCGACTTTTGTTGCTAATAAAATTCAATTTGTTAAAATAGATTTTAAAATCAAATGAAAACTAAATAAATACTTAAAACAAAAGCTACATTTTTTGCTTTTATTAATATATGAACATTTTCATCCATCCAGTCAAGCGTAGAAACAGTACTTTTCTTAAACTATTTACCATCATTTCTTTCTATTCCGGACGGAAGAAATGAATGTAGTACATAATTTATTATTTATTTACAATTGTGATTACTTGCTGAGATTAATAAGCTGAATAAATTTAAGTGATTTGGCTGGTAATTTTGCCGCTGATTATATTTAAGAAATCATCATCTCATTAGCTAATTTCTATAATTATATTACATTATATAATAAACTGAAATTGTAGTTAATTTCATTTATGATAAATATCGTCGTCCATAACTAAATGTACGAGTATATATATTATGTTTTCAATTAAAAAATAAGTATTTTACTTTACATAAAATGAAATGTGTCAGAAAATCGTACATTTTTTAAATATTTTTACGCTGACTTTTTTATAGAATGTAATCAAACGTTTTATTAATGTTTAGAATATTAAAAAAAAAATTATTGCAATTTTATAGATCGAGAAAAAGTAATTTTAAATATTGAAGGTAACCGGTACAATTAGTAAAAAACATCATCATTAATCATTTACGAAGTTTCTTTTTCATTTTTTATAATGCTCAAGCACAGTTCTACGCGTAATGCAAAACTTCCTCCATATACTCGTGTACAATAAATGCAACCTGAATATATTGTAAAATATGATCCCCAGCCGGTTTTTTTAATCCATGACATTTTAAGTTTCCATGACTCAGTTTGTACAAGACTACACCTCATTTACACATCATTCCTATCAACGTCATCTTGGTGGACCATGGGAGATTGGTTATTGTTCAGTGTTTAAACATAAATTGCAACATACACATTACGGATAAAAAAATAATATTATTATTGAAAATTAATTATTTTTAAATAACGTCAAAAAAGCCTTCCTCACTCCTCACTTCCTCTCCTCTTCCTTTATAATTTTTTAGGTTTTTAATATACGAATTCGAATTTTTTATGTTCTCTCTTTAAATAAGACCCGCTTAGACGACGTTATTAAAACATTATCAAATCTTAAGAAAAAATAAATTTAGTTACTGGAGGAATGTTTATTTATAGTTTTCAGTGATATACAGCCGATTATCTCTGAAATAAGTGAATATAATCCAAGACCTTCTGCTGGATTCCAAGCCAATTTGGAATTTCAGGCAATGAGCGCGCTGATTGAGTGCCAAACAAACTTGTTTGCTGCCTTCTTTCACTAATCACGTTATTTCGAATGATCTTGTTTGTTTTTTAAAGCGTGTAGTTCATGATGAGTAGCAAAGTAAATTAAATGCTACCATCAGTAATAAAATCCGTTCATTAAGGACACAATGTCACCTTGGAGGTCTTCATGCAGGAATAACCGTCATAAGGAGCTTGTTATTTGCCGTGTGCGAATAAGCCATATTAGCCTTTCCTCAAGGCGAAGTCAAGAGTTCTAAGGTTCAAATCCTAGTAAAGATAAAAATTTATTTGTAAAGATAAAAATTATACGGATTTGAATACTAGAACGTGGATACCGGTGTTTTTGGTGGTTGGATTTCAATTAACCACACTTCTCAGCAGTGGTCGACCTGAGATTGTACAAGACTACACTTCATTCAGATTCATACACATCATCCTCATTCATCCTTTGAATTAATACCTTACGGTAGTTCCGGAGGCTAAACAGATAAAGAGAGAGGCCTCTCATGGACATTTGATGACTCAGACTGATTCACTCGTTTGTATTCGCTGTGATTCCCAGCTGAGGAAACACTATGTACTGTGTCTGTTAAGCGGTAGGAAATTTAAATTTGGGGCTAACATCAGAAATATTTTAGCTGAAGATATGATTATGTTATCGAATGTCATATAATTTTTGAAGGCCGTACATTTGGATTCAAAAGTTTGATTACTCACTCAACGTTTTAGTCTATTTATGCCATTTGTATGCCAGATATACGCCAGTTTTATGCCAGTTATACGCAAGATAACATTTTTGTTGTTTTCAGTTAAGGTTTAGTTGTATATAATCATAGTTTTAATTCGCCCTAAACATATGACATGGGATTTTTTTCTATTCTGTATTTATATATTATTTTTTTGTAATTTTTAGATTAACCTTTTAAAATCCAATTTTTTTAATATACGAAGATTGTGTTCGGGTGCTAATGACTGTACTTCGTTTGGCGCCCAGAAAAATAAAATTGCAATTTTTTTATTTGTTATTTTTATTGTAATTAAATGTTAGAAAAAACACATTCTTCAGCCAATAAGAAAATCTCAAATTAACAAAACATACCTAATAGTTATTAAGATATATAAACAAGTGAGCATGAACCTGTCGAAAATTATCTGTTATATCTTTTTTTATCTAAAAATAATAAATTTATCCTAAAAGAATAAAAAAATATATTGAAAGTCATAATTTTGTTAGCTGGAAAGCTTTTAGGAAATGTAAGAAGATAACTTCACATAGTCAGTGGATGATTCCTTTTCTGTATTTTAATAATAATTTCTTAGTGCGTTTACTTATGATAAACTGTTTTCAAGCTGAATGATCTTTATCTTTTTTTAAATAGTTAATTATTTCAAGAAAAATATAAAATTTATGCAGTAACAAAATATTGAGTTCGTTGAGTATTTCCTGAAATTTGCTGGGAAAAAGAAATAAATTTTACCTCATTGTAAAACAGTGTATAAAAAATTAATAAATAAATAATTTAACAATTTTTATTTAGTTATTATTTGATTAACCTCAGGTATTTATTATTTATTAATTTTATTACGGAGTCCATTAATCAATCGTTAACAGGAATAAATTTACTTTGGTCGCAAAACGTAATCTGTGATGCATTGTATAAGCAAAGGACATTACCAATCAGCAGGTAATTTGGTAAAGCAACAACCAATGTTTACATAGACTGATTGCTTGCTGACTACAACACCTAATACCTACTTGCTACACTTAACCGGAAGCTAAACCGCGTTCCATCAGCATCACCAAGTATCGCATGATATCGTAACTCTGTCGCCTCCACGTACCTACAAATATTAACATTACAATTTTATATATTAATTTATAGATTGTTAAATTATTATTCGAAAGCAAATGATTTTTCAGTTTGATGCTACACTTTTAGTATATTAATATTTATATCAAATGTGGTTTTTAAAACTAAACAATAATTATTTTTATCTCATTTTTAAAATTTATTTATTTTATTATCAAAGAGAAATAATTGCAAAATAAAAGTAAAACATTCTTAAATAGAAATGAAATATTTATTTTCTATAACTACAAACTAGTTCAAAATTGTCAATTTTTAAGAAAATGTAAAAAATACTCAAAAAAGCATTATATTATTAAAAATAAAATATACGTATCTGTATCATAGAGGGGATGGAAAAATTAAATTATTACTATTCGCATTAATTCTTCCTTAAAATATTGACATTTATTATTTAAAGTATTTATTTTTTAAATGGAAAAAGTTATGTACCTGACATTCACTTCCTAGAAACACATTTGCTAGTTTATAATAATAGTATTTAATTAAAATAAACTCTTCGATAATTAATATCATTAATTTTCGTTCAATGTTATATTCAACACAGCCACTGCCAATATTACTTTGTGTTCAACGCTACTGATTGGCTGCACCTGCCTCAACTTACTAGACTAAAAAACATAAAATGAAAAAAAATTCACCGCGGTAGAAAACGCAAGTAACCATGTAGCCGAGGATAATGGCCTTTTAGTGATAATGGTGTAAATATAATAATACATGAGTATAATTTCAGTTTTAACACAGAAAGTGCGCTTCTTTAGACTTCATCTTTATAAAAACAAAGAAGAAAACGAATCCAGATGAAATACTGCAATAATAATTTTACACCTTGAGTTAAGTAAGATAGCTGGAGTGTGTGAACATGTATGAATTTTGGATAAACTTTACCTAATAATTTTCATAAACTTTAACATGAAAAATATTTTTAATATTATAATGATAAAATTGTAATACTATCGCTTATTATTGATAATTTTTTTTTCCTCTGTGTCTGACCTCCAATAAAGTATGGCACAACTCAGAGAGGATCAACTTACTGTATTGGGATGCTACAGCACGGAATCAGGAACAAGAAAATGTTCTTTATTTTTTATTATTATTCTCTTAATTAGGGATTGGAACTGCTTTTTTTTCTCCTTTGGAACTGTGGGCTCTCTTTTTTCCTCCTTTGATACCAGGGCTTCTTTATTTATACTATTTTTTTTCCATTGTGATGACTCACCTTTCCCTCAGAGACGGCGCTGTCGGGAATCCCCAGTCGGTCATCGGATACGGCACACCTCAGCATGCCGCACCTCACGAGTGGGGCTGTCCTCCCATCCCTCGGGCCCTGCTAATATCCTAGTTGCCTGTCGGTTTCTGCTTTTGTTCTAATAATTTTAGTTACGAGCTGGTTGATGTCTCTTCAGGCCTCCATGGATGGCAGCATGTAGTTGACCAGACTGTCTGGTGTTAACCGCCGAATCCCAGAAGTTCTCCTTAGCACCTCCCAGCTGTGGCAATGAAAAAGCATGTGCTTTGGGGTCTCCTCATCAGTACAAAAGAAGCAACCATACGTGTCTCTTAAATTGAATTTGTTCAAGTACGATTTGAAACACCTGTGACCGGTAAACATCTGTGACAGATGATATCCTGACTTAATGGTAATTACTCGTATTTAGGATAAAGAATTAAACTTAAAATTGGCTAAATAAATATGTAATTATTCTTTTATAAAAATATTCTAGTAAGATTATCTGGATGAAACTTATTAGGAATAACCAAAAGAACCTCTACTTAAACAAAATTTTGAAAAATGTTAACTATGTGTAAAAATAAAAAAATAATTATTCCAGCATTAAAGAAACTTCATAATATGTCACTTCTTTGCGTAATTTATGTTATTTGTATCGAGACTGGTCTGTCGTTCCGTAAAATCGGCTTTCTTAATTGCAAGCAACATTTATTGTAGATTTATTAAATTTTAAATAAATATAGATAAAGGTAAATAAAATAAACTTAAAAAAACCTGCTTAATAAAAATTTTCATTGACTTCTTTGCTTCGAAGTCTAAGTCCAATGTCAAAAGACTGGATGTACCAAACATTTCTAGGCCAAAAATTAAAAGAGAAACAAAAAAATCTTTCTAATCTATAAATATGATACTGACCTTTTTGTAAAACGACTAGAAAACTAGGAGTATCATGTATGTTCCTGATAGACCAATGCTGGTTCTAACATCGAAATGGCTTTTTAGGGAATGGACTGAAATAAAATCGTTCTGGAAAATGATTCAATTATTATCCAACTCCCCGCGGACTCCACCCACTTCAAATCGTATAAAGCGTGAAAATGCAATTCTACTTTCAGTTCATACAAAAACTACCAATCACCTTAAAATTTATAAACGCTGTTTCACAAAAAAAAAAAAAAAAAAAATCGGTAGCAACGGAAAATAGTCCAGTGATGTAATATGTATAAAGGAGACACCCTTTCACATACTTACGTTTCGGATAGCAAACAGTATACTTTAATTTTCAAAATTTATTTTGCTGAATGATGCATTATGAGGGTATGGTCAATTTTTAACTGTACACTGGGATCAATTGTTTTAAAAATAATTCCCCCTTCCTTATGAAGAAAGGTTGTTGTATTTTTTAGCTTTTAATATTAAATATTTTACGAAGAAAATTATACTCTTAAAATTCTACTCTAAGTACACTACTTTTTCTTCATAAAAAATTAGTGAACTTCTTTCTATTTAGTTAGCATTGTCAGTCGTATGTTAATCACATAAATCAATATTTTGATTTATATGATTAACAATGTTAAAAAAAGCTCAGGTTATGTTTTACAGGAAGGATATAATACATTTTAATTGCCATAAAATTTATTGACTTAAAAAATCATTTAAAACATCTGTCCTTAAAAAAAAGAAATAAATTACTACAAATACGGTCTATAAACAACAGTAATTTACAAACTGATTAGCTTAAATGGATTAAATTTCAATCTCTATCTATTACAGTATAGGAGTGTTCAATAATACCTTTTTTACTATTTTGGCTAATCTGAAACAATTTAACGAAACTAAAGTTTTAATTACAATTTTTTTTTTAATATTATTTTTCGCTTGAAGTGTTTTAAGAAAACACCAAAATTATTATCACTGTAAAATTTACCTTATATCTTGTACAGTTGATTGTGTTCTTTTATGACAATTAATGGATTTTCTTTTCACAAAAAGTGGTATAAAGTATTTAATATCTTCTTGACAATTCAAATAACTAATGAGTAAGAGGTTAACAATTACGATTATAGTGTTAAAATTCAAGAAAATTTTCAACAATTGATAACGTTTTAGTATTAAATTTGTTTTTTAAAGTTATCAGCCCAAAGGCCTGTAACAGCTGAGTTCAGAGAAAAATAACCAAGAATAAAAATTTCTTAATAAGATATTTTGTAAAATAAAATAATGGATGACAAAATTTACAGTTTGAACTTAAATTTACATTTTGAATTTTTAGAGAAGTTGCCATTTAAAATAATGAAGTTGGCCACCATATTTGAAAAAAAGTAAAGATTTAAAAAATGGTAACATTGTACTTTTAATATGCGAGTAGTAACTTCCACTACGAATCATGAGACCTTGCCGATGGTGAGGGGACTTGCGTGTTCAGTCATGTAGAGTAAGTTGGACCGAAGGTGCAACCATGTTGGAGTGGTATTTCTTGGGAGTCAGACTAAGAAATGATTCCTGAAGGAGGGTAGTTGCTCTTTCAGTAGTTGTTAATGGCGCAGGTCAGGAGGACTTAAACGGCCATAATAACATCACTCACTCTTCCGATTACTGCGCAGCTGAAAGTAATGGAAAACTACAGCTGTATTTTTTCAATAAAAATATGGCTCTCTGCATTTTCAAAAAAGCAATGGAGGCTCCTTCTTTGGTAAAAATTCCGGAGGTAAAAATCTCCGGGTAGGGACTACTAAGGAAGGGGTCACCAGAAAATTAAAAAATAACATTCTACGAGTCGGAGCGTAGAATTTTATAAAAGAGTTTGGTAGGTTAGAAAATTTAAAGAGGAAAATGGATAGGTTAAATGAAGATGTAGAAAGAAATATCGAGGTTTTTGAAAGAGGAAAACGACGTTTGGTCAGGGGATTTTAGATTAATTAACTCAGCATCAAGTAAAGGGGAGGCAGGATTATATTTCGAAATGAACAAAAAGATAGGGAGAAAGTAGAATATTTCAATAAGCTTGACGATAGAATCTTTGTAATAAGGATAAAATCAAAATCTAAGTCGACAACGATTGTTAATGTCTATATGTCTACAATTGCCTATGAGGTGCATGATAATGAGGTGCAGTTTGTATACGAAGAAACTGATAAAGCAATTAAACACATAAAAGGGGATAAAAACATAATAATAGTTGGAGAACATTATAATAACACATGTTGGAATAACATCATCGGAAAAGGCAATACGGGCTGGGCAAAAGGAATAAAAGAGGAGATGGACTTACTGAGGTTTGCACGAAGTATAATTTAGTAATTTCCAACACCCAGTTTAAATACTACAATAGAAGAATATACACATGGAAAAAACCTGGTGATACCGCAAGGTATCAGAAAAATTACATAACTTCAGAATTGAGAGGAGAGTGGAAGAACTGTTAGAAAAAGACCAGTTTGATTTCAGCAAAGTCTAAGGACAAGGAAAGCAATTTTAGCACAGATTAATTGTAGACGATTAAACAAAAACAAGACAACATACATGTTATTTATAAATTTAGAAAAAGTATATGATAACGTAGATTGGAATAAAATGTTGAGCATTTAAAAAAAATTATGGTTCATGTATAAGCATAGAAGAACAAATTCTAATATTTAAGGAATCAAACTATAACAATAATAATCAAAGAACTTAAGAGAGAAGCGAGAATAAAAATGGGAGTCCGACAAGGATATTCCCTACACCCGTTATTTTTTAATTTTTATATACAAATACCAGTTAATGAAGTTAAAAAACAGTTTAGATCCGCAGTAACAGTTCAAGATGAAAAGGTAAAGATTCTACGATTTACTGATGATATACTAATTCTAGCAATGAGTAAAAATGATTTAGAAGATCATTGAATGGCATGGATGTAGTCCCATGCAAGAACTACCACATGAAAATAAACAAGAACAAAACGAAAGTAATGAAATGTAAAAGAAATAATGCAGATGGACGACTAAATATAAAAATAGCAAGAGAAAAAATTTATAAGGTAGATGAATTTTGTTATTTAGGAAATAGAATTACTGAAGGTAGACGAAGCAGGAGCGATATAGCGTGCCGAATAGCACAGGCAAAACGAGCTTTCATTCAGAATAATTTGCTCACATCAAAAGTTAATTTAAACGTCAGGAAAACATTTCTGAAAGTTTAAGTTTAGGCGTAGTTTTATATGGAAGTGAACCTTGAACGGTCGGTGTACCTGAGAAAAAAAGATTAGAAACTTTTGAAATATGGTACTACAAGAGAATGTTAAAAATCAGATGAGTGAATAAAATAAGAAGTGATGAAGTGTTGCGGAAAATCGACGAAAAAAGAAGCATTTGGAAAAATATAGTTAAAAGATGAAACAGACTTATGGGCTACATACTAAGTCCTGGAATAGTCGCTTTGATATTGGCGGGAAGGTAAATGGGAAAAATTGTGCAGGCTGCCAACGTTTGGAATATGTAAAACAAATTCTTACGAATATAGGATGTAGGAGGTATTCTGAAATAAAACGTCTAGCAGTAGATAGGGAATCCTTGAGAGCTCATTAAATCAGTCAAACAACTGAAGATAAAAGAAAATGTATCGAAAAATAAGGAAAGGTTTCTCATAATACTACAATTTCGGAGATCCGAATGGTAACAATTTTCAATGAGTGTGTGTGTGTGTGTGTGTGTGTGTGTGTAGAATTTTTTTTTAAAATCAGGGCTGAAAAAAATAAATTTGGATAAAAAATCCAGTTTTTATGTTTGACGCCTAATAACTTTGTTAAATGAGCAGTAAACATAAAAACCTTTAAAACTGAATTTTTACTCATTTTAATTTTGAACAATATGGTGTAAGATAATTTGAATAAATAAAGAAAAGTTAGAAAAATTCGAATTTTATTTAGAAACAGTATATTACTACATTTGTTAGAAAAGTAATTCTTTAATGTAAGTTTATTATACTGGTTATTATTATTAAGTATTGCTGTTAAAAAACTGAGAATTGCGCAACAATTGTAAAAAAAAAAAAATAATAAAAAAATATTATATTTATTATTAATTTAACGTAGAAATGCAATAAATTATTTGAAAAATTATTAATTATTATTGCCCACTTTTTTCAAAAGTGGGCAATAATAATTAGTACTCTGTAGTATTTAAGTACTCTGATATGAAAATAATGTTGGGTTTGTGTAATGGTCATGCTACAGCTGCTGCAGTGAAACATGAAATAAATTTTCCGAATCGCAAGATTCCGATCTCAAAACAATTAGTGTGTCTTTTTGCAATCTTTGGAAAACAGGTTCCCTACCTATTATTCGTAACAGCTAAGAGTAATCTGTCCAGCATGACGGTATTATTGATGAAATTTTTATGAATGCAGTTCAGCGCAGGCACGACATCTTTCTAAGCAGAGTCTCGCATTCGACGGTCTGAGAGACACTTAAACAACGTTTTATCCTTATAAACAGCCTGTTCAACATGAACAGCCTGGAGACGATCCGCTTCGCTTGGTGTTCTGCAACTGGTGGAATACAAATCTAAAATTCTACAGTTTGTTTTGTTTACCGGCGAGCTAAATTTCAATCGAGGTGGCGTCAACAACACAATGAGCAAACATGGGCAGAATTTTCATTAATCCTCATGAAACGGTGAAAGGCAATCTTTAACACCGATTTACCGTATATATATGGTGAAGGCTTCATCACAACCAGCGTTTGGTCGTTTAAATGCTGTGATCCGCTTTCATATTCTTCAAGACAAATTGCTGCAGGTACTTGAAAATTAGCGCTGTAGCGCAGAGGCGCAAAGAATACTTCCCACACCTTGGCCGCCTCCTAAATTTTCTTTGTCGTTTCCACAGACTGAAATCATCATTTCCCTGAGATATGGTTCATTAATGGAGGTCTATATTCCTGGCCACCAAGATCGCTTAATCTTTAGACCTTTAGATTTTTGTATCTAGGAATATATGAAAAAAAATTTGTATACAAAAAAAAATACTTTCTCGTGAGAAATTAACTTTCCACATTATGGATTCATCTGAGCAACGTAAGGTCAGCTCTAAAGAACTAAAAAAAACAAGAAATGCAGAACAGAAGCGTACCGTGAAATTTGTTAAAAAGGCAAGCTCATGAACTGGTACGTAGAATGCGCTTTGGCTTAGTGTTCTGTTTCTAAAAGTAATTCGAATTTTTCTTTGTTTTATTCATCTTATCTAATATAATTTTGTTTGGAATTAAATTTTCAGTAATTTTTTATGTGTCTATCCATACTGAACAATACTATTGTATATTAAACATAAAAAAACAGAAATTTTTACCCCAATTTCTTGGTTTCACTAAAGATTTCTCAAAATCTACAGCAGATGCGGTTCTGGGGCTTATTTTGTTCCATTTCTCAGGTCAAAAGCCATAAATTGCCGGAAAATTTTCCTTTAATTAACGTCCGACAAATTTCAGTATGACCTCATTTTACCGGAATAGCTGAAATCCGAGCTAAATATTTCGCTAGCGTAATTTTCAAAGGAAACCTTTTAAGATGCTTTACATGTACTTTTTTCCATTATTTTCACGAGTAGAATATGTTACGGAAATACTGGAAAAACTTCCCTGTACAACCACATATCTATATACGCACTCGAGTTCGAAATTGTGTGTGTGTATGTGCATATAAATGTATGGGCATGTGTCTATACGTGTGTGTTATTTATAATAACAATAATAATTAGCTTTTATGCAAGTAGTAACTGGTAATTTTTTATGTTAGTACAATCAAAATCCTACTGGTGGATAGTAAATACTGCAAATAGTAGTACTATTAAAAGGTTTATATTCAAATGTTCTCGAAAATCAGCGTGTTCATTATATGGTTATTGTATTAAAAAAAAAAAAAAAAAACTCTTACGCTTGGTTTAATTATACTTATTAACTAATATTTTTAAATATATTGTTTATTTTACTATATTTCATTAAATAAAATATTATCAAATACATTATACATGAAATGGCTATGAAAGTTTAGTGTAGCGTTTTATATTGATTGATTTTGTTTTAATTTCAGGTACGTACGTTAATGGATTCTCATTGTAAACCGTGATTTCCTCTCAATTGCAAGGTTTGTTTATTTAGTTTATTGGAATAATTTACTAGATTTTCAATATCTATTCTATTAATCGTAATTTTAACATACTGAATTTAATATAGTGCTGTTTTTAATAATTAAGTGTTTATTCTTCATGTAGTTTAGTTTTAGATTTATAACGATAAGATTAAAACAAAAATAAATAAATGAACATTGTAAACATGTCTATTACGATTTAATTATAAAGACAATTATTACAAAAAAAATAAAAGCTTTCCTACTATAGAAACGATTTAAAAAACTTTATTATTATATATATATATATATATATATATATATATAAGTTAAAAAACGAAGCCACTCGAAAGACAAATTCAAAATTAAGTTATATCATTTACGATCGTCTATAATTACTCATATTATTATTATTATTATTCCTGTTTTGTTTTTTGTTTAATATTAATGATCCAAGAATATTAGTAATTTATAACGTATGGTATCATTATTTTTCCTTTTTATTTTATAAAATAGTATTTCTGGTAAAAGTTCACAAAAATATTTTATTCTATAAACTATTTATTTATTTTTTGGAAACATTTAGACTTTTCCGCTGTTAATAGTACTAAGGGTGGTTATTAGCTTCCAGTAAGTTCAGGATAAGATCAAAATTTTACTATGTTAACTGATCGCTGCCGTGTAGTAGGGGGCCCGGGGCGAGCCTGGACCTTGTATTTGATTGCTTGTAGGAGAATTGTCTTTATCTATTGGGGTGAGTCTTCAACAACCGGGAGCTGCTCATCAGTAGGATTTGGCTGTGCCCATAGATAATCATAAGCCTTAATCATAATCCATAAGATAATCATAGATACATCTTGTTAGTCGGTGGTAATAATAATGAGTTGATTGACTTACATCTCAAAAAATTAGGAACTGAGAATACTTTTAAACATTACTGAAATATTTTCAGCTTTAACAGTGATAGTTTGCAGCTGGAGAATAGCTGCCTGCTATCCTCTTGGAGTTAGGTTTGACATACTACTCATGGTGGTCGGCTTCCTTCTCGCTCCGTATTTAAAGTTAGTATTCTAAGTTTACCGTGTTTTGTTTTATGTTTTATTGTTAATTTTTGTTAATTGTTTTTCGTTGCTTTGTTCATTTTTTGTTTCCCCATGTGTTTTTTACGTTTTTTTTAATATAGCCTACTTGGGTAGTCATATTGAACATTTGGCTATTCTGTGAAAACTTGTTTCGGGTGTTTATTATTGATTCCGGTGCTCGCGGTTTCTTTAGTTTGTGACACGGTTTAGTAATTTTATAACAGATTTGAAGGATTACAGAAGTAATATTACTTATTTTACTGTTTTGTAGTCTTAGTGCTCGTTGCTAACAGTTGTTAGGGTTACCTAGCAACATTAGATAAACTTGTAATTTTAGTTTTTCATCGTGTTTTTTGTGTTTTGCACTAATATCGAACTATTCCAGTGTACCTTGAGTGGAGATTACTAATTTTTAAATCTTTTCTTCAGTGTTTGTGTTTATTTCTATAAATAAACTGATTTTGGTTAGCTGTGTTTATTTACATGAAAACAGCTGACATTGTTTGTTTATATTAACTAGGTAACTTTTTCGTGTTTTGAAAGTTGAATTTTTTTTTTTGTTAGTTTTGCTATTATGTCCGACCCGGCGGGTCAAGGGGTATGATCCAGCTTGCGGTTAATAAATTTTTCCTCCCTATCAGAATGCCGAGAAGCAGGAAGATGGGTAAAGCCATCCGGGTACCCAGAGGGACCTCTTCCAGAGAGACTATGAGGGACTGCTTAGTGAATTTTAATAAAGACTCGACCAGATGCAGCGTAGAGGAGTAATATCAAATGCGGTCTAGGAGAAACGAGCAGAAATACGGTAACAAGTATGTTGCGGCGTCATCGTTTGAGGGCTTTCTCTTCCGACAATGATGACTTTGATGATGTTAACAAATGTGCTTCGGCTCCGGTACTGGCACCCTTGCGGTTGTGGGTAGAAGTGAGGGGCGTCCCCTAGCGAAGGCAATGCTAAGCTGTGGTAGCAGGCTTCTCCCCTCCTGCATGGAGTAAGAAAGAGCAGGGTGGATAGTTTGGGCTATTGTTAGTCCCAATGAAGGGATCCTCGGGAGGCCTGTCTGATGGCCTTTTTGGCAATATAATGAAAAGTTACGTTTGGCTGGAACTAGAACCCAGATGATGACTGACGCGGTATCCGTTGATACCAGAGATGTACTGGTGGGTAAGGGTGGAAAACGGTAGAGGGATCGATTGATGAGACTAGGAGGGTTGTTCCGTTACAGGGGAGCCTTGTGTGTTTTAACGATTGCTGGGTGAGGTTGGAGCACATATTAAGACGTTAGCGAAGTCGTAGTAATGAATGCTGCCACTAGAGAACAAGGAGTAGTCCTCCTTGCTCGTAGAGCTGATGCAGCGTATGAAAGAGCTGAGAGGTTTGAGCTCTTCTTATAACTCTGTACTGAGGCGAAATGTAACAGAGATTACCTCACAAACTGATAGAAAATGAAAGGCTTTTGGAGCGCTTTGACGGGGGCGTACTAGATGAGGATATCCTTGATCTGGTTTTCCAGAGGTGGCCCGTCAACCTTTACCTCAGATGTGAGGCAGAGAAGGGATATGTTTTTGTAGTGCCCAATGACGGGCGACATTGTGGTTGTATTTGACCTCGCTAACGACGTTAGGTCAGACTATGACAAGAAGTTTTTTGAGAAGGCTGAGTTGGTCAGATGGTTGCTGAGGCAGAAGAAACTGTGTCGAGGACAAGTAGTTGTTGAAAAGGGATAAAAGGAGGTCCTGTTGGGCGACCTGGATGATGAGAAATGAGGATGTATCAATATTGATGATGTAGACTCTTCAGCTGGAGCAGGCTTATGGCAGAAGGTATCTATAGCGTCGAAAAAGATTCATAAACTGCAAGTTTCAGCTATATATGGGGTGACGCCGACTCGCATAGGCTAGTCCTTGAGGAAGTTATTTGAATATCATAATAGGAGGACGGAATTGTAAAAATTCTATTTATTTCGAGGAGGTAAGATTTACCGCGGACTGCTCAATGTAGTCAGCAGCGAGTAGTTGAGGGGTTGTGCACGATTGTCCTCAAATCTAAAGGGACCGCTTACGAAGTACTCCTTTGAAATGTCAAAAAAGAGGTTACTATGAAAGAGCTGGAGGATGATGTTTCCGCTAAATATTCTCCTCAAATAAATATTCTTCTCAAGAAGCGGTTCGTAAATGAACCGCTTATGAATATTTAGGAGAAGCGATTTAAAACATCGAGTAACCATGTGGAAGCTGTATAACAGTAAGTTAAAGCCAGTTTACGGGGTCTCAACGTTGCTAAGGGAATTAAGTGTAAATCGGCGTATGAACATTTCAAAGACCATGAGGAAAATATCACGGAGACAACGATATTATCAGCTATACGAGAGGTTGCTGGAGATGATGAGATTGAGGCGAAAGTAACTTCTCTAAAGTCTGCGCATGATAATATGAGGAATGCCACTGTAACATTAGCCTATGTAATGGAAACACGTTCGGTGAAAGCAGAAAGGATAAAGATTGGCTGGATCTTATATCGTGTCGTCATGAGATATGACGAACTTATATGCTAGCTACAGATGACAGGAGGTAGGCGCGAGGTTTCGCGCTTCCGGTTATATAGTTTTAGGGCTACGTGTAGGTCGACCTAAGCCTACTAGGGCGTTTGCTGCTGAGGTATCATACTTTGATACTAAATAGTTGGTGTTACACTTTCTTTGAATAATACAAAGAATTTCATCTAACAATAGTTTTTAGAAATGATAAAAAATGTAGATGAATTTGTAAATTTATTAAAACGAAACACTATACTAGTTTAAATGTTAACTGTTGTAATTGAATGAATTAACCTGAATAAATCGTAAATTTAATTCTTTTGAGCTGGTCTTCGTGGCGTCTCGTGGTAGCGTCTCGGCCTTCCATCCGGAGGTCCCGGGTTCGAATCCCGGTCAGGCATGACATTTTTCACACACGCTATAATCCATTTATTTCATCCTCTAAAGATACACCTTAATCTTGGTTCCAGGTGTTTAAAAAAAAAAATGTTATGAAAAATAATTGTTTTGAATTTAAGAATTTCATATATAATTGATATACGTGGAACGTACACAGTAAATGTCTTGAACGGTAACAACTTACTGACCAGAACAGCCGAATGTAGAGAAGAAGCGACTCAAGTGAGCGAATTGAATACTACTACAGCAGATGACGTTGTCATCACACTGTTTCATTAAACAATTAAGAACTTATCAGTTGTGCCCAGTATGGCCATTCAGGTGGTTAGAGGCAAAGGCAGTCCCGTATCAGGGCTAAGCTTGAATTATGCTTACAGCGGATCCGCTGTTACCGTAATTCAAGCTTGGGAGGGAGGGATGGGTAGAAGGAAGAAGGATAGCCTCTTCTGCATGTATCATATTTCTGGAAGCGAGAGTGGTCGGAACGAAGGATGACTGATGGGATTTGGACGGAAGGAAACGATAGCCCCCATCAATTACATGTAGGTATTTTGCTGATCGCGAGTCATGTTGTTGTTTAAGGATTCAATAATAGCAGGATGCTGTTAAAGGTAAGCATACACATATACGTTGAAATATCTTCCTTTGTATCTTCAAAGGAATGATTTCTAAACGTTACTTTAATTTTATTTTAATATACATTATGTGTTTTCATTTGTAATATTTTTTAAAAATCATTTTTTAAATACACTTCTCGATCGCTTTCATTTGATGAATAGTGATAAGTTGAAGTAATGTCTTGATAATATTGTAGTCTGCCACCCACCTTGGTCATTTCTGCGATTCAGGTAATTCGTTTAGTAAATATCCCATTAAAAGCGATGCATTTATTATTATTTTTATTAAAAATAAAAACACAATTTAACTCATTTAATTAAATTGTAATAATATTGATTGTAATTAACAAAAATAAATTGTTAAAAGTAATAACATGAAATCTGAACTAGGCAAAAAACAACATTCAGACTAAGTATTCTATTCTCTAGAGATCTAAAATCGTGACTTACTAAACCATCAATTAACGTTTTTAAAATGGTGTTTGTAGAATCATCGATCTATATAGGAAATAACGAAAAATAAATTTCTTTGTACAACACTGCTTGACATTTCTTGTTGAGACAACGTAACAGTGACTAAGTGATGCCGAGAGAGAACTTAATCCAAGTTTACAAGTAATTTAACACGTAACTACAAGCATAGCATCGTAGATTTAGTATGGTGTGAAACAGATAATAAAATTTATTTTTCATTTCGATCCTATATAATTGTTTTACTAAAGTAAAATTTCAAAGTTGTCACTTTCCTAGTGATGGTTTCTGTATATGTTTTATTAACTTCAGGAAGAAAATGTTCGTATGAGCTTAGTAATAAGAGAAAGATAAAGTTTTATTAGATTTTCAAGTTTAGATTTCATCAAGAAAACACAATTCTGATAATTAGGTCTAGGTATTAAAAAAAATAATAAACACATGAGTAAGAGTTGTTTTAAATAAAAAAAAAAGAAAGAAATAGGAGTAAGTTAAACATTTCAACTACTCTGATTTATTACATAAAAGAAATATTATTTATTTAATATGAAAAATAAACTATTATTTTCAAAAAGTTTGGTTTTATGTATGCCGAGTAATATGTTTTTTTTTTTTAACTAACTTTTTGAACTAATCAATACATTATTTTAAAAATAAAATACATGATCATTTATATATTTAAAAAAAAAAATTAAAATTCTTTATTTTATAAATAATCATCTATGATAAATTATTTAAACCTGCTGTTCTGTTCGGGTCAATATGACCCGAAAACATATTTATTTACTTATAATTTTCCTCCCGTTAATGATATAAGTTTCTGATTCTATGACATTGTATCTCCAAATGCAAAGTTTACATACAATTTTTTTTTTCCTTTTTAAATTAATTTTTCGTCACATATTTGTAGTTTATACTAATTTACTGTTCGGGTCAATATGACCCAATGTGGGCTTTAACAGTTAATTTGTCATAGAGTTGTTTATTTACGCTCTTTTCTGTTGTTTTAGGTAATTATAAGTAAAAGTAATTTTTTATATCGTTATATATGTTTAGTTATGTAAGTTTTATGTTTTTATTTATAATTCATAATTTATGTGACACATAATATGATTATTTTCAGTATTGTCAGAACATGAGCGTTCAGACATTACAAGTTTGTGTTAGTCATCTTACTTACTCAAAATTATAATCAAAACAATGAAGTACTACTCAACGTGATGCTTTGTGCCAGTCCCAACATGAATACTGATGTCATGGATGTTTCAAGTCTGAACATGCAGCATTCTGACTATATAAATTCAAATGAAAACCTTTTTCATTCGTCAGTTTGCATTTTACATGTATTACAGTAACAATGGCTAATCGAAGTATATTGCCAAGTGATCGTGATTTGCTAGAAGCCGTAACACTTTCTGATAGTGATGAAGAATAATCCGAAATTTAAAATAATACAAGTAGTGACAGTGAGTACAAAGATAGTGACCAAGATGTAGCAGTGGACCTACAGCCCATTAGTAGCCCAGTGGTGCTTTCTAAGAATGGGGATATAAAATGGAGAATGCATCCTCCAATACAACAGGGGCGGCAGGGTGCTCAAAATATCATAAAGACTTCACCAGTTGTCACAAGATATGCAACATCCAGCATTACGTACTTGGTGAGCTCATTCCTTATTGTTTTTAGTACCGTAGAGAGGGACATTATAAAGATGTCAAATATTGAGGGATTACGAGAGTATGAGAAAAACTGGAAGAACTTAGATAACGTTACTTTTCAAGCTTACTGCGGATTGTTATTACTGGCTGGGGTCTATCGCATGGGGAATCCACTAAGAGCCTGTGGGATCCGGATACTGGACGTCCGATATTCCGTGCTACTATGTCTCTTGA
>JAAAKQ030506995.1:0-20001 GCA_010016005.3 Zanna intricata | reverse complement strand
ACACACACACACACACACACACACACACACACACACACACACACACACACACACACACACACACACACACACAACAAT
Source organism: Zanna intricata (assembly GCA_010016005.3). Classification (NCBI taxonomy): domain Eukaryota; kingdom Metazoa; phylum Arthropoda; class Insecta; order Hemiptera; family Fulgoridae; genus Zanna; species Zanna intricata. Next base: position 19,923 of record JAAAKQ030506995.1, on the reverse strand, counting down.
TTCAAATATTTAGCTAAATACAATATTTTTCGTTTTTTAATTCAATGATTCTAATGAAAGTCGCGTTGGTGTGGCGGTATCAGCGGCTACACTCTTCACTAACTAAACTAATGTAATTTCACAACTTAACAGAACAAATTACGTTTGTACGGTCGGAAGATTGGTGTAGCCAGGAGGCTTTACCGCCGAGGTACCGAGTCGACCAGGTGATCGACTTTCAAACCCTGCCAAACCGAGTCACTTTTTTATACACTATATTATTAATTTATTTAATTCTGTCTCTCACATGTGACATCACAAAATAGCAGAAGACTACAGCAGCTGTACGTCAGTGCTAAACTAGCGCTCCTTGCGGTCAGATTGGGTACAAATGACACACTATAATCAGTTAATCTACTAGTTTATTTATAGAATTATTTGGGGTGTAGGTTGTGATTTTGTAAACAGTTTTTTTGGGGAAATATTGTTTTTTAATTGTTAACGGATGCATCTAAGAAAAGTACGACTAATCAGGGGAAATCTCATGAGACTTAGGGTGACCTTCCTCTACAGTCTCAACCCCACAGCCAAATTAAGTTGAAAATTTAATGATATCAATGCCTCAGATATAGAAGTAATCTGACCGAGTTTGCTCCAAATTCGGTCCGGTAGTTCTGAAAATATAAGGTGATATATTGACCGCACACGTATATACGAACATCGGGAAGATTTCCGTCCGGTTTTTTGAGTTCGTTAGGTGTCAAAACGGTAAAGATTTGGTGAAAACCGGATATGCACAGATCGGACCGATTACAATACTTTCCCTACCAGAGCTATAGCTCTGCTACAGAGCTATCTAAGCGGCAACTTAATAATTAAAATTTTGAACTAGTTTTACCAAATAGATTAAGAAAGTTTTATTTTTTAATATCGATACGAAAAGAGAAAAATGTCTGATTTTATTTATCAATTTCATCTTTTTAAATATTATTTTTCAGGTAATATATATCTTTAAATCCAAAAACTGATCTCAGAACCAAAATCTTTTTAAAATCTGCTTTTAGAATTATTTTTCTTTCAAATTTTTAATTAATTTTTTTGGTAATAACAAAGTTACACGAATATGAATAATGTATAAATAAAAAAATCCGATGTGGACAACACATGACGTCTTTGTACGCCTATTAAATTACATACACTTTTAAAAGTACGAGTACATAAAGATTTATTTCATCTATAACTTCTGATTTTTTTTCATATATATATATATATATATATATATATATTTATTTATTTATTGGTATTATTGAATTATTTTTGTTGTAATTCCTTTTACAATCAGATGTTAATAATAATGAATAGCTCAATGTATTTAAATTAAAAAGAAGTTAACAAATTAAGTTAAAAAAAAAGAAAAATGAGATGAAGTCTGATTGGAAGCGATATTACTTCCCTTGTATTATCCAAATATTTCATAATTTAAAATTTTATTTGGCTATAACTCTGGAACCGATGAAAATAAATACCGCTTATAATATATCTTTTAAAAAGTCTCAATGAGGGTATTACAGTAGAAAAAATCCTAATTTTTTTGTAATTTTGGCTTTTTGGGACACATTTGATTCAGTTGATTGCGATGATAACTGGAGCTACGCAACTACATGTTACAATAGTCCAAATCTAAAATTTCAAAATCCTGTGGCTAATCATTTTTGAGTTATACGAGATACGTACATACATACGTACGTACGTACAGACATCACGCCGATACTAGTCAAAATTGATTCACAGATGGTCAAAACGGATATTTCCGTTGAAATCTAAAAACCGAAATTTTTCGTGATCACAAATAATACTACTACATTACTTCCTTTACTTCGCACAAGGAAGTAAAAGTTAAAATTAAGCCTGTTTGTGGTTTATAAATATTTTATTTGAAATCTAAAATTAGATGATTGTTTAGATTTATACTATCATCAACATTGGATATTGAAGAAACGTATAGTATAAGAAAATATAAATATTAAAAATTAAAACACGACTATTGAAAAAAAAAACAATACTGAGACAAACATTGCAGTTTTGTTCTGGTTTGGTTCCATTGCGATTTTGTATTATACTAGCAAATACCTCGTTTAGATTCTGAAAATCCGAAGATTGGTTGCGAAGATATAACTTTTCCGAATAACCGTGACATAAATTAAACTGTTTTTTTTTTTTTTTTTTTTGGTGGCTGAAGGAACCCCATTTACGGGCAGAGTGTGAAACTCGTTACATCTTCCTCAAGATGTTTAAATGCGTATGTGTGCGCCTACGCCCTACCGACTAAACCTCCTGATTTACCAGCGCGATCAAACGAACGACCCAGCAGGCGGCTGTCCTTCACCTTCATTTAGAATACTAAACTATGTTAACTAAAGTACATGTACCTTTGATGATGAAATAATCTTATTTCTTTGCATCCACGGCAAAGAAATAATAATGAAATAAAAGGATGAATTTGTTTTTTCGTTAATGAATATCTTTAATTCACCACTAGACCTCCTTGGGGGCGAAGAAGTAATGAATAGTTTTAATATCTTAACCTTCATGGGAGCTGAAGTCTTGGTCGATGACTTCAGCTGGTCTTCCCTGAGAAAGACGAATTTATCCTGGAAATTTGAAAGCAATCGGTCGGATGCTTCTCGCTTGATGCTATAACAAATAAACTTTATATTTATATATATACATTTTCGAATAACCGTAATCTGTTAGATCGAGAACATATCAGATACGTGCAAAACTTAGCCTTCAACTTACTAACAAATACCTCGTTTGAATTTTTAAAATCGGATGAAGATTATTTTATTAAACGTAAATTTAATTCTATTATTTTTGTATTATTATTCATTCGATCGATTTGAATCATTCAGTTTAAACCCAGCTCACACAGTGATTAAATTAACTGACAGATTTCGCTATTTTCAATATTTTGTGTACTGGTTGTAAAAAATTGAGCTTTAATAGGTTGAAGATATTTATTTTTTAAAAGTCTGAAGTTTTAAGTCAGTCGAATTTCAGGATAGGAATATTGAATATAATTTTAAATATTCTCACCTCATTTCTTGAAAATCTGCTCATAAAAACAGTCGAAAATTTCCTATGTATGTACAAAGTGTCCCACTAAAAAATGGAGAAATTTTCACGACATTTTCTACTGGTGAAGAAATAAAAAGGTTCATAGAAATATAGGTCTGGAAACGCTTTGTTTCCGAATTACGGCTAGTGAAAAATTTCGCCCAGATCGCCAGAAGGAAGGTATACCATTGAAGGTGGATACCTTCAATGGTTCCGCAAGCTAAACAGAAAAAAATGAGAGGTTGATGGTACTTCAGAAAAGTATCTGATAACTACAATATCGTCCCTATTTATTTAATATTTAATGCATTTTATATCTTTTGTAATCTTTAATATTAATTATTATAGTCCAGGCGTATATGTTTTAAAATGGCATATTTGGGATTTTTTTTATATGATCACTAATTATTGCTTTAATTCCTCCGGAATATCATCAGAAATGATTATTTCGTTATGCACTAGTTAAAAAAGGGTGTGCTTAAATTTTTATTAAACAAAATGTAAAAAAATCCCGAAAATATCCATTTTTTTCTTATTTCCTTAGATAACTGGATAACTGTTCATTCTAGAGGAAAGATTGACAAGGAAAAAAGTTTTCTTATTAAATTTTACATACAAGCATCGGCTACAAATCGAAAAATCCCTTATTATTTATGGCCAAAATAGCAGTAACTGTCAAAAAATAAATAAAAGATAAAAAGCAAGATTTTTTGGAATTTTGTTTTGAGTACTTATATTATATGCAGGACCTTCAGATTTTGCCTTAAAGAACTTTTGGATATGATAAAACAAGACGAGGGATTTCAACAAAATCAATCTGACCGTTTTTGCAATAATTTTGCAATCCACATTTAAAACAAAAAAGTGTGATTTTTCTAAATTGTGTAGAACCTGAAATAAAGATGGAAGATACTTGAAAATTTAATCATATATAAAAGAGCAATTAAACTTTCAAATACATTCTGGAAAATTTTAATCGGTTAATTAAGAGAGCTTAGGGAGTTTTCAAATATAAGTAATAAAAATAAAAATTATCACCTTCCATTACGGTGCGCAAGCGTACTGCCGAGAAAATTGTCTGCAGTAACTCGATTGTTTGTCAACGGATTTTTACAAATGTGGTGTCATTGTGTTCAAAATACAATGCTTAACAAATTTTTAAAAAGCAAGAATTTGATAAACAAACAATCACAAAGCTACTGGATATTAAAAAATCACGTTGGCCGCCGTTTTGAAATTTTTTAAGGTGTGAGTTTTTCAATGTTTTTGAGTTTGTAGAATAAGACAATAGTATTAGATTTGTCAAATTTAATTAAAGTACGTTTACTCGTTCTTTGAAAAAATTTAAATGGCGTCCAGAAGGAAAACGAAGTAAAATAGGACTTATGTCGATATGAAATTTTTTTTGTTTATTTTGGTGTCCTGAAGTAGTTTCTGTAGTTCGGTGAATACGTCCGGAAATACTCCGTATACTGAACATTTATATTTAGAAGATCATATTTTACAACTCGGTCTCTGTTTGGACATTCCTCAAATTTCAGTCTTCTACTGAAATTCTACATAGTTCGCCGAAACATTTCAACAGGAATTTTAGCAATTGATGATCTGATCTTGACTTTTAATTCTTGTCGTGGCAGTTCGATTAATATTAGCTTTGCTTTTAAGATGATCCTGCAAGAAGAAATCGCACACGGACAAATCAGGAAATCTGAGAGGTAATGGAATATCATCATTTCTCAAAATTATACGATTACTATTAAAGCTGACAACACAGTTGTAGTACTTTCCCGTCACGCGGCTCTTTTCTGATGCACTGCTTACAAACACAACTTAATCTAACATATTTATAATTTTATGTAAATATAATATTATTTCGTTTATTTAATTCAGTGCTTCTAACTAAAGCGCGCGCACATACAATATTTCATTCACTTGGGTATAGCGGCACCAGCGGCCACTTCAAATATTATTCATTTACTTAATTCTATCGCTCAGCTATATATACGTCGTAACATAGCGGACAACTACAGAAGTTCTAAGGTTCAGATCTTAGTAAAGGCTTACTTTAAGTTACTTTTATACGGATTTGAATACTATCTCGTGGATATCTGTGTTATTTGATGGTTGGGTTTCAAATATCCTCGTATCTCAGGAATGGTCGACCTGAGACTGTACAAGATTACACTTCATTTACATTCATACATTTGATCCTCCGAGGTAATACTTCGTGGTGGTTCCGCAGGATAAACAGAAAAATGTGAGGTTGAAAAATAACTACTTATTGGACCAGAAAATTAATTTATTGGTCAAAACGGTCACTTTAAATTTTTTATCAATTTTAATTATTCTATTAAAATTTTTATAAGCATTATTTATGTACTTAATTAATAATAGCAGTTGCTGATGGAGTAAAATGAAGTTTTTAACGTGTAAAAAAATTCTGCCTAACCCGGACTCGAACTCGAAACCTTAGGATGTGAGTCAGTAAGGTCACATCCCTTCGTCACCGAAATCGATGCAGTGATAGAACGTTAGTGTAATAATATTCCATTTCATGTTGCTGTTGATCATTACTATTTGATTAATTCGGTTTTTTTCTATTTTTACTGATATTATTTTGTAATTTTCATTTTAATATTATATACATTTATTTAATAGGTACGTACTACGACTTCCGGCGGATGTATATATACTGTCGACTCCACTCAACTTTGCAAATGCCTTTTATCGTATGTTATTAAATTGTTTTTCCAGTTTAATTACCAATTCTTTTAGTACATTTTTCATTATTATATATAAATATTCTATTTTCAATTTATATACCCCAGGACAGGGATTAAATAAGGAATATAAAATGATACAAGCTGTATATTTTATAACATTATCTCAAAAACATTTTCGGCCATTGTGCTGCCTAACAAATATTTCCACATGTAATTGTGAAAATATATATATATATATATATATATATATATATATATATATACAAGGGTAAATTTTTATAGAAATGTATATATGTAAACATAAACAAAATATATTATAATAAAACATTAAAATTAATAACAAAAATAAATTAAAACCACCGGTCGGTCCAGTAGTGAACTCGTCATCGCAATTAGCTGATTTTGAAATCGAGAGTTTTAACGTTTAAATCCTTGTAAAGGTGGTTGCTTTTATCCGATTTTGACCACTAGGTCGTGGATACCGTGGTACTTTTGGCTGGGGTTCAATTACCGACAACTCTCAGGAATTGTCGGTTTCATTATGTTCAAGACTACACATTTACCGGGGCAGTTACATTTAACTAATAAGTCGTTGAGAACTCTAATGTAAGTTGATGTAAGCAAACTATAATTCTGATTCGCCTATGCTATTTGGAATTTTATATCGCTCCTGCTTCGTCCATCTTTAGTAATTCTACTTCCCAAATAACAAAATTATTTTATGTCTGTAGTATTTTCTCGTCCTATTTTTTTATTCAGGCGTTTATCTACTTTATTTATATTACATTTCATTACATTCGTTTTGTTCTTGTTTATTTTCATACGTAGTTCTTGTGGAGGACATCCTCTCATGCCACTCATTGCTTTTTCTAAATCCTTTTTACTCTCAGCTTGGATTGCATAAAAACCTTAAAAGGAAACATTATTCTTGTTACTTTCCCGTCTAGATAGAGTTATAACAGAGCTGTCGCTTTAGAAAGGAAAGTATTGCAATCGGTCCGATCTAAAGATGAGTTTTTCACCGGATCTTGACGTTTGTATCTTAACTGGATGGAAATTTTGAAGATGTTAATGGTCATATGTACATGTGTTCGGGGTATCCAAATCACTTTATATCTCCAGAAATACCGAGTCGATTTTGGTCAAACTTCAACAGATTATGTGGAAAATTGAACCCCCATTCCAAAAAATATTAGCGGCTAAGCAGGTATACTGCATCATTACTACCCTGTCTCATTACAAAGAGCGCTAGTATAGCGCTTACGTACACCTACCATAGTCGCCTGCTACGGTGTGATGTAACACTTGAGCGGTACCACCAAACCCGTGCGAATGAAATATGATACGCGCGCGCACTTTAGTTATAATACTTGAATTAAATAAACAAAAAAATTAAATAAACAATTTAAATAAAATTATAAGTATTTTAAATTACCTGTGTAAGATGTGCATCAAAAAGCCGCGTGGCGGGAAGTCCTAGAACTGTGTCGTCAGCTTTTTAATAGATACGTCGATGACTTTTTAATTAAGTACAAAGAAACTTTTTCCCTCGAACTTAATTGTTTATTTATTATATTAAAAAAATGTAATTAAAATTATAACTTTATTTTAAATTCAAAACCGAAAAGAAATTAACTAAATGGAATTTTTATAAATAATAAAATAATACTTCTTTAAACTTGTACGAATCAAATAAATACCCGATTAAAATTTTAATCGTTGTAAAAAAAAAAGAAAGAAAAACAAGAGATAGAGTTTTAAAGTTAAAAAATACTACTGCAAAAAAACATTACTGACAAACTTTGCTCTTGAACAATTAAAGTGTGTGTGGGTGACAATTTTGTATACAGTATTTGTATATTGTATAATTTTGTTTTCAAATTTGTTCAATTTATTTATTTCAATTATTTATATATATATATATATATATATATATATATAGGGAGAGAGAGAGGAGGGGGAGTGATATATATAGAGAGAGAGAGAGAGTATTACTTTCCGGCACGTAAGGATTCCATCGCGGGTTTATACATGCAAAAATCTGTTCAGCCGTTGAGCTGCTGCAATGGAAGAAATATACATACACTCTATATATAGGGTCGCGAAATATAACATTTCCGAACAACCATGATTTATTAGATGGAGACTGTACCTGCGTGGAAATGTTAGATTTCAACCTACTTATAAATACAACGTTTTAATTTTGAAAAACGGACGATCGCTAGGATAGATATTACAAGAGAACCCCGTCTCACCACCCCAGACAGTATTCCGGTTCCATTTTTAAAAACCGATTTTTAAAAGTTTTTATTTACTTTTTATTGACTTTATGCGCATTAATTTCCTTAAAATTAAATTTTCTACAATTTTTATTTTACTACATCTTCTGCATTTATTATCGTTTAACAAAGATATTGTACTATAAACTTTAAAAAAGTGCTCGACTTGTTTTTCGCAACCGAATTTTATTTTACATTGGATACTTTAAAAATTTTTAGAATCACAGTTCCGGGGCCGTTTTTATCTTATTTCCGGGCTTTAATAACATAAAAATCACAAAATTTTAATTTGGGTCCAAAACTTATTGTAGGGCTTCTTTTTATTAGAAGAGCTGAAATTTTGGCGAAATATTTCATTAACCGTAGCCAAAAACAAAGCGTGTTCAGAGCTATGTTTATATCATTTTTTTCATTATTTTAACCGATAGAAATTGTTCTGAAAGTTTCTTTGTTTTTTCACGTTCTGTGTATTAAGGGTGAAGCAGAGGAAACGCATATTTTTACACCGCTAATACTCGGCGACGAGCGGAGGTATTAACCTCGCTTAACCTTCGGCGACTTCTGACGGACGGCTCAGAACACATGGTTTCAGTCCCTATGAAGCGTTTGAGCGTAGAACTTTGTGTGTTTGCTGTCGAGTAATTTTTAGAAAAAACAATTTTGTAGTCGTGGTCGACGTGTTTTCAGTCGAAATTTCTGATATCGAACGTCGAGATGCGGTTCCGGATCGAAATGCCTTCCTTCGATGGATCAAGGCGTTTAGAAGCGATGAATCTGTGATGAAGAAAAACTCGCATGGCTTTCTCCGTTCGGTCCGAACTCCAGAGAACGTAGACGAAGTGAGAAGGGCGGTTGTTGCTGGTCCGAAACGATCCGCTAGGCGCAGACTATAGCGCCGGGTATGTCGCGTCGTTCGCTTCGTCGCATCTTACACGGTGATTAAAATTTCACCCGTACAAAATAATGATTGCCCAGCAGCTAACCAAATGGGATGTTGTGTAACGCAAAGAATTTTGTGGTATAATGAACGTCATTCTTACGGAAGATACAAACGCCAAAATAATGATGAGTGACGAAGATCGATTCCATTTGGATGGTTATGTCAGTGTACGGAACTATCGGTACTGGGGGGTCGGAGAACTTGTGTCATCTAACAGTATGGTTCGGTGTCTCCGAGATAGGAATTGTTCAGAGCCATGCCCTGCAGCATGAGGTATTGTGCGTTGTCATATAATCAATGAGGAGTGTGGGTAGCGCAAGGAGATAATGGTTACATATATATAAAAAAAAAAAAAATAAGCTGGGAACAGGCTGATGGGGCAGCCTGGGAGTCGAATCGTGGTGAGGTCCAGGGCCAGGGAGGCAGCCTCATTGCTGAGGATCCCTAGGCCCAGGCACACGTAAGAGTGCCCTGGATCGGGGGATTTCAATGACGCATGTAGAACCCTCGAGGTATGAGGGGAACGGATGATGATCACCCGTCCTGGTGATCCAGGGAAGACCGCAATGGGTAGGCTTCCATGATTACAGAGATAGGGACGAGCAGATTGCTGCCACGTCAATCGGGGGCGAGTGAAATAATGCCGAAAGTTGGTTAACGATAAAAAAAAGATAGGGATTGTTGATCCTTTCCTTTTTTGAGGAGGGGGAACCGCATTACAGTGACATCAGCGGGTTACACGGACATCTAAAAAAACTTCCTATGTCCAAAACTGGAAAGGTATCGGATGAACACGAGAGAAGTACGGTTCCAACTGGATGTGCCCACAGCTCACACGGTGAGGGAATCGATTGAAGCAAATATTTTCGGCAAATATTTCCTGGACATGTCGTTTCACGATTCGGCAATATTACTTGTCCCCTGCTTTCTGTCGATTTATCAGTTTGCCACTTCTTGTTGCGGGGCTGGCTGAAATTACTAGTGTGTGCCACGAACAAGCCTCAAGTAATCAAAGACATGAAAATTTCGTTCGTCAAGAAATTGAAGCTATGTTGAATGAAATGTTCGAGAAACCCGTGCAGAACGTTGAGGAGAGACTCCGAGTTTGCGTTCTGCAGGGAGGACGTTATCTTACTGACATTATTTTCCGAAAGTAATTAAGGTATTTCGATTTAAAAAATGCAATAAAAATATCATTGTTTAATGTAAAACTTTTTTTCTATAATTAAAACAACCGAAGTTATTTGGTGAAAAACATGCGTTTACTCTGTTTCACTCTTTATATATACATATATACACGTATATATTCTTTTCTTACAGGATGTTTGTGACCGAAGTGTAGAGGGTAGTGGGGAAACAAACTAGAATAAATCAATAAACTTACACTAACACCTTGTACAGAAGTTAATTATCATTTAATCAAGACGCAGTAAAGTACAATTATTATATTGTGAAAAGTCAAAATGCGTTTTCAGATTACGTAAATAAGCTGTCATATTTTTGTTTGATGCTACTAAATATGATTCATGCGTATTGATATTTTTTTTTTTTTTTTAGTTAATTAAAAATTGTAACGTTTCCAAAATTTCCGTTACGTTTATATTAATGAATAAATAACACGTCTGATTAAAAAAAAAATATTTACGTTCATTTGTATTGAAACACACAACTGGATTTTGCTTTGTTTTGTACAGGATAAAAATTTAGCCTAAGAAAAAGGATCTTATTCTTCATTTTTTTGTTTTATAAATTACATTAGGAAGAATTTTTTATTTAAATTAAATAAAAAAATGTATTTTTAATTAAATAATATTAATTTCTCGATTAGATTTTTATTTTAGATAATTATTGTTGATAGATCTGTTCTTGTTTATCTGTTAACGCCTTAAAATAGCTATTTAATGGTTACCAGTTTCATACAAAATGATTATCTATCCTTAGTATCATTTTTTAATAATGTAATTATTATATTATTAAAAAATAATATATCGTATATTAATGCGAGTTATATCAATATACGGGTGATCCAAAAAGGACTCTCAAATTTAAAATCGTATAAAAATTTATGTAGATAACTTACAGATTCAATTGGGTCTCATTTCATAGAAAACTCATCAAGTTTGTTCCCCTACATTCATTTCAGTTCGATATGGCTTTCGTTTGTAATTCGATATACATCCCTCAGGAGACGATTTCATTCCAGACCATAGCCGGCAAGTCAGTCGTTATCTCTGCAGCTGCGGGTCTAATTCGAAGTCTTAGCTCGACAAGGTCATCGGGCTAAGGCCGATCTTCAATGAAACCTCGCAATAAAAATTCTAGCCGGGTGAAATCTGAGAAGCAAAGTGGCCGTGTAGTTGTACCTTCACGATCGACCCGCGACCTGAGAATCGAGTATCAGGAAATATATCCGACTCCTACGAGGTAGTAAGGTGATGTTCAGTGTTCATGATTGTATCCATCTTGGTCGGTATCAACTGACTGATGAATAAGAAAGTTTTGAAGCGCGTCCAGATAAACGATATCGTTTACGGTTACTTCTTGAAAGAAGAACAGGCCGTTCTCTTTGGAAGAAGACCGATCTGCCTCGACGAAGCTTTTGTACTGAGAGTAAAATGAATACTTTGTAAGAGGCTCCCTACCGTATTTTCTACGAAAATTACGATGAACTGCAGTTGTTAAATGGCAAATTATGTTACCAAAACCCGCAGCGAGCACGTTCCGCACCGGTAAATATATCTATTTTTAACAGCACTGGTGAGAGAGGTGGTGGCGAATTCGGTACTAATGTACTACGCGAATCAAAACTTGATACGGTTCGCTATGAATGAGACTTCAGCTGTATTTGTAAGTTATCGGAAGAAATTTTTATGTTTTTTACGTTGTGAAGTCCTTTTTGTATCACCCTTTTCGTTAATATATCACTTATATTTTTCACTTATAATTTTTTTATATTGTGTCCCTGCTCTGATAATAGGTTTTCCACAGTTTCCCTTGATTCTTCTAGACAAACGTTGGAAAAATCCATTTTGGTTAGCTTCAAAATATCAAATCTGTTGTTAGAATGAGATATATTTTCATTTTTCAATGATCTTTTTCCTATCGCGCTGTTCTATCGCGAAGGTTGGCAAACATCAAGACTATCTGAATTAACTATTAAAAGTATTATGTTAAATTAATTAATTAAAGTATTAAATTAAATTAATTTTATATATTAATCTGCCGAATCGATATAGCTTTGTAGTGTTGTCTTATAAACAGTACTGCCACAAATTGTTTTTTCAAAATATTTCGTTGTTTGTTATACCGGGTGATATTTAAACGTGAAAAATTTATACTGCATATCTGAGAAGAATTTAGAAGCAGAAAGAAATGGAGTTCTACATACTTAAAAAAAAAAAAAATGTGATAGGTTTTTACTTTTTTCCCGCCATATTAAATCAAACTTTTTAAGTTTATTTAAAATTTTTTTTAAATAGGAAGATGGACACATATGACATCTGGTTTTAAATTAAATTTTTATAAATAAAACAATGGCGAAACCTATTTTTTCTGTTTTTAGCTTTGTTATTGAACGAATTTGTTATTAACGATGCCATGACAGAAAAATCGTGTTAAAATGAAGTAAGACGCGCTGCGTGGACAAGTTTATTACATTTTACATTCGTAATGAATACAGTTTTTTAAAATTTTAATTTTGTCTTCAGTCATTTGATCATTCAGTTGATCATCGAATGAAGCTGATTTAACTTTCCCATTTTAAAAGCATAACAATTTATCCTTTTTCATTTTCTACCCTTATAAACTTATATTCTTTATATTTTATCCTAATTATGTTTCACCTCCTTAATGATACATTTTTTAAGCAGACCTGCCTTTTCAGTTATATTTTTTTTCCTCAGTCATTTGACTTGTTTAATGCAACTCTCCAAAATTACCCATCTAGTGCCAGTCGCTTCATTTCAGTATATCCACTACATCTTACATCTCTAACAATTTGTTTTACAAATTCCAAACACTGCCTGCCTTCACAATTTTTGCCTTCTACCTGTCCCTCCAACATGAAAAGATATTCCAGGATGTCTTAATATGTTGCCTCTAAATCCGTCTCTTCTTTTAACTATATTTTTCCAAATGCTTCTTTATTCATCAATCTGCCGCAAAACCTCTTCATTTGTCACTTTATCCGCACATTTGATTTTTAACATTCTCCTATAGCAACAAATTTCGAAAGCTTCTAATCTTTTCTTCTCAGGTACTCCGATCGTCCAAGTTTCACTTCCATACAAAGCTATGCTCCAAACATATAGTTTCAGAAATGTTTTCCTGACGTTTAAATTAATTTTTTGATGTAACCAAATTATATTTCTGACTGAAAGCTCGTTTCGCCTGTGATATTCGGGGTTTTATATCGCTTCTGCTTTGTCCATCTTCAGTAATTTTACTTCCCAAATAACAAAATTCTTCTACCTCCGCAATCTTTTCTCTTCCTATATTCTTTTCTTTTTTTTGTATTCAGCGGTCATCTACATTATTTCTACTATATTTTATTACACTTTCGTTTTGGTTTATTTTCATGCGGTAGTTCTTGCGTAGGTCTTCATCCATGCCATTCAATGTTTCTACTAAATCTTTTTTACTCTCGGCTAGAATTACTATATCATCAGCAAATCGTAACAGCTTTGTCTTTTCACCTTGCATTGTTACTTCGGATCAAAATTGTTCGTTAACTTCATTAACTGCTAATTCTATGTAAAGATTAAAAAAGTAATGGGAATAGGGAACATCATTGTCGGACTCCCTTTTTTATTACCACTACTTTTTAATGTTCTTCGAGTATTACTATTGGAGTTTGGTTCCTGTAAATGTTAGCGATTGTTCTTCTATCTTTATAATTGAACTTTTTAAACTTTTTAAAATGCTGGAAATTTTATTTCAGTCTATGTTTTCAAATGCCTTTTCTAATTCTATAAATGCCATGTATAATGGTTTGTTTTTCTTTCAAAGGAAGATTAATCCTTCTACTATTAATCTGAATGCTAAAATTGCTTCTCTTGTCCCTATACTTTTCCTGAAACCAAATTATCCTTCTCCTATCGCTTCTTCCACTCTCCTCTCAATTCTTCTGTACAGAATTTTAGGCATGATGTTTGATGCATGAATAGTTAAGCTTGTTCTGTATTATTCACATTTATCTTTCTATCTTCACATATGGCTTTCTTTATAATCATGGCAATAATACTATTCTTGTATTGTCTCTTGTTCTAAGTCTGACGGAACTTCCCCTTTTTCGTAAATATTACACACTAGTTTGTATAATCTATCTATCGCTTTCTCGCCTGAACTACGCAGTAAAAGCTTCATTTAGCTTTCATTTTTCTGCTATTATCCCATCTCTCCCAGGAGCCTTTCTGACATTCAGATCTTTTAACACTCTATTAAATTCAGATCTCAGTGTTTTATCTCACATTTCATCCTATTCGATTTTCTCTTCATTTTCTATAACTTATAGGACTATAACTATTTTCTTTCATATTATAAATCGGTATACCATCTTTATTTAACACATTATTGGCTTTTAATTTATGTATCACAAAATTCTCCTTTACTTTCCTATATTCTTAGTCTATTTTACCAATGATCATTTCTCTCTCAACTTCTGAACATTTTTCTTTAATCCGCTCTTCTTTCGCTAATTTATCCTTCTTGTTTATGGTATTTCTTTACTGTCGATAGTTCTGTTTACCTTCTTCATGACTAGTATTCTTATACTTTTTACGTTCATCCATCAGCAGCAGTATGTCCTCTGATATCCAAGGTTTTCTATCAGTTCTCTTTGTTCCACCTAAGTACGCTTCTGCTGATTTACAAATTTCCTTTTTAAGATTCTCCCATTCTTCTTCTATATTTTCTGCCTTATCGTTTTTACTCAAACCTCTTGCGATGTCCTTTTCAAACATTTATTTTAACTTCTCTTTCTCAAGCTTCTATAAATTCCAACGATACATCTGACGCCTTTTATTCAGGATTTAAACCGCAATAATAATTTGATTATCACTAAAGTATGGTCGCTATCAATGTCTTCTCCAGGATTTGCTTTGCAATCGAGGAGTTGATTTAAACAAAGCTTTTTTTAACCATTAAGTAATCTATCTGATACCTTGCACTATCACCAATTTTGTTTCCATATGTATATTCTTCTGTTATGATTTTCAAACTAGATGTTGGCAATTACTAAATTATATTGTGTGCAAAACTCTATATACCGACTTAGTTCCCTCTTTTCATTCCTTTTGCCCAGCCCATATTTCCTTCCTTGCCTTTTCCGATGCTTGCATTTCAATCTTCAACTATTATTAAATTTTCATCCCCTTTTATGTGTTTTAATTGCTTTATCAGTTTCTTCGTATACACACTTCACCTCATCATCGTCATGGGCACTTGTAGGCGTATAGACGTTAACAATCGTTGTCCACTTAGGTTTTGATTTTATCCTTATTATAATGATTCTATCGCTAAGCTGTTTGAAATACTCTACTCTCATCCCTACCTTCTTGTTCATTACGAAACCTACTCTTGCCTCCCTTTTATTTGCTGCTGAGTTAAATATTCTAAAATCACCTAATCAGTCCTGAAAAGTCGTTTTTCTCTTCCACCGAACCTCGCTAATTCCTATTAAATCTACATTTAACTTATCCATTTCCTTCTTTAAATTTTCTAACCTTCCAACTTTTTTTAAACTTCTAACATTCCACTCTCCGACTTGTAGAATGTTACTTTTTCTGGTGACCTTTTTCTTAATAGTCCTCACCCGGAGATTCGAACGGGGGACTAGTTTACCTCCGAATTTTTTATCAAGGAAGGCGCCTCCATCTTTGCTAGATGAAATTGCAGAAAGCAATATTTTCTTGAAAAAAAAAAGCTGTAGTTTTCCATTGCTTTCAGCTGCGCAGTACTCAAAAGGTTGAATGATGTTGCTATGGCCGTTTAAGTCCAGCTGACCTACGCCCTTAACAATTACTGAAAGAGCTGCTGCCCTCTTTCAGAAATCATTCCTTAGTCTGACTCTCAACAGATACCTCTCCGACATGGTTGCACCTTCGGTCCAGCTGTTCTATATCACTTATCACGCAAGCCCCCTCACCATCGGCAAGGTATCATGATTCTTAGAGGGAGATGCATAGAATAACAGTGCTATAATAATGATAATAAATTGTAACTAATAATAATTACCAACACAAAAACAAATTAAATGAATATATCAACTGATATTATTTAATTTAAATATTCATTATAAAATTTTATATAAATGTCGATCGTAAATTACTAATGAAATAAGTTTTGAAAGCGCTCTACGATAAATGTTCAAAAGGCTTTCCTTTTACAGTTTGGTAGTATGGTAACGTCAAGTAATATCGTTTACAACTTATATATCATGTCTGGTACGAGCAGATTCATCAATTATTCTTCTCTTTGATTCGTCAATATTTACCTACAAACATTCGTAGAGGAGCCATTCTACGGCTCCTTATGATCTATCCAGTGATTTGAAAATTGTTCATTTAAAATTTACCGCGCTCTCAGATGATAATAATGAGATGGTGCCCGATTTGAAACCATACGTTATTATTTAATTGTTGTCCAACATTTTCCTGGATATTTGGTAAACTTCTATCGGCTAACAAGTTGCAGTAAGCATTTCCTGTAAGATTGTCATCTAAAATAAAAGGCCCCACAATATAATGACCGACGATTTCCGCCCGAACGTTCACTTTCTGATGCTGTTGTGTATGAGAAGCTGTTGTGTATGAGCTTCCGACATCCATCTGAGATAATTACGACTCCAATATCGACAATATTGTTTAATCTCAAGGCAATTTAACATAAAACGGTTTATCAGTAAACATTATAAAATTAGAAATATTTGTGTCTACGTATAATTTTTGCGTTATAATATCATAATACTTAAACCGGAGGTCAAAATCACCTTCGAAAGATTTTGCATCGAGTATAGATTATAAGGGTGAAATTTGTTTTAAGGATTTTTTGAACTGAAAAATTACTGATGTCACGTTAGAGAACAGCTTTCCGAATCACTGAATGAGGGTCATCAACAAAGGTCTCCGGTACATCTAATGACTTTGCATCGGTTGTGACAGTATTTGGATCTCCCCGTGTGAGGACGATTTTTACAGTTCCGGTTTCTTCAAATCATAGTACAGTCTTGATTACAGTCGATTTACTTATCGGTTGTCTGTTTGGAAATCTATTATTCAATAAATCACATTTACCTTGTAAAGGCCGAACTCTGTACTCGTGCCCGTACATCATCAACAGTATTATTCTTTCGGTTCATTTATTTAAATATTTCGTTTCACTAAACATTAAATTGAAAATTTAATAGGTAATAAAAGATAAATAAATGAAATGAGACAACTTATAATAGTGAAACTTTCACTAAAAAACAAATTCGGACCGCTTCGTATAATTTTTATTCCCACTATCAAATTTGATCGTTTCAATTATGTTGAAGTAAAAAGGTGAAATAAGAAACTAATAAAGTCCATTATTTCAACGTAATAAAAACCGCATTGTTGTAAATTTCTGCTTATAAGTAACAAATATCAACTGATATTAACAAAGGATATTAATTTTTATTTAGAATATAATATTGGTTGAAATAAGCGTTTAATTTGCGGTTATATTGTCAATTATTAGTTATTGTTTATTATTATTAATATTACAGCACTATTATTGTATGCATTATGAAGGTAGAATGCAACAAATTGTCCATGCAGCGCGTTTAATCTTGTTTTATCGTTAACACGATTTTCCATCGTTACAACTTTGAATGACAACGCGATAACAAAAGCATTAAAAGAAAAACGTGTTTCATCATTGTTTTTCTAGTAAAATTTAAAATAGAAATAATGTGTCAGTTGTCTACCTTCCCATTTAGAAAAAAAATAGATTTGATACAAGATGGCGGACAGAAATTAAAAGCCCACCATGATGCTTGTTTTTGTTTTTAGCTATAAAGTACCCCATTTCTTTCTGCCTCCAAAAACCTCTCAGATATGCAGTATAAAGGTGTTTACCTACTTAAATGTCACCCTGTATAATATAAAATGGATTTAATAGCCTACATCGTTATACAATGTTAGCCGGTCAGGGCTCTTTTCACTCGCCCGACCGTCTAGCTACGCTTCTGGATCCGCCCCTGGACCCTCAACACGCTCGTTTCCTCAATTTTGTGAGAATATTAAATACTTTACTGAAATACTTCAAAGTAATATTAGAATTTCGCCGCGATGAACTTATTGTAGTGATTTTTAGTTACAGCTCCATTTATCGATCTACAACCCATGAGGTACAGTCAATTTGTCTTACGTTACTGTAATTATACATTTTCATTTCTTATTTATATTTTCTAATTTTAATATCAGTCCTTGTACTGCTATCAAATACGCTGTTTAAATTCATAAAATTCGTCGCACCGTTCCGGAGGTATAAGTAAATCAGAGAAAAGTAACGGAAAACAGAATGGTGCAGCATACATCGTTTTTACGCAGACGTTAGCACTCAACATGGTAAAAAAAATAACGCGTTTGAATTTTTGAAATTGGTCATACCGTCTGGTAGATATAACTGAATTTTGGAATAAGAGAAAACTGGATAATCCAGAGTATAAAAGTAAAACATAAAAACCACCCGTGCAATAAGTAGAATCGCTTTGCCTAATTAGATTTTTGTATACCTATAATCTTAATCTTGCTTTTAAGAAATGCATTAGTCCTTAATCTTGCATTTCAAAAAATCAAGTCCTTTTTTTAAATATACAGTTTTGAGTCTACTACTCTTATAAACTAGACTCTTATAACCAAGCTACCATATATTCGCTTATCGGCTTGAAATCTATTTAATAGTCATTATAAAAACCACAATTATTTTAAACCGATTACATCAAGGAATAATTGGGTCTCCTGTTGCCTAGTCCAACAAGCCGAATATGGAAATTTATATCAGCATGCCAGCGCATCGAATTTAGGTGACTTTAAAATGACATGTTTGCGGTACTTACCGCAGGGTATGACTATTATAAACGTAATTATTCTCCGTTAAAACAACTCCTGACCTTGTAGTTCAGGTGTTTTACCTACGTCACTCCAGTAAAAACATGAAAATATAGCTTAGAGCAGAATTTAGTGTCCTGGACGGGAAGCGTATTTTGTGTTATGATACAGTATTTGTATATGTGCATATTTCATCTGTGAAACATAAAATTGATCGTGTATTTCTTTCTTATCTATTTTATTATTTTGCTGTACAGTAAAACAATTCGGTTATCCATTTTTCTTTTTTCTTTCAGGTAATGAAGAATAATCCTACATGTTAAAAATAAAAGATTTCTACTCGTAAGTAAATTTAACATGTATTAATTTATTACGATTTATTAAAATGAGAATTATAATAAAATTACAATATGTGTGAAACAAATCGATATTACATAATTACAGCTTAACTATTTACGTTCATACTAACTTTTTGGGTGGGTGTACGATTTTACAAACAACAGTTTTTTGCCGATCTTAACGTCGGCACCATTAAACTAACGAATGTGAAAAAATTCGATTTTTCATATTTGACAGTTTACTATTCAGTATAATGTCGCGCATTTTGTGTCAAAATATTAAATCTGTATCTCTTACAGGAAGGATAATAATCAACGATTTCACTTTTACGATTATGATAATTTTTTAAAAATCCTTATGCAAGACTAGCGAATAAGTATATTCCAACCTTTACTGTAATTATTTCTTAACAACAGTAAATTTTAACACTGCAATAATACGAATATGGCACATTGGGGAATTTACACCAAACC
>JAAAKQ030506973.1:0-20003 GCA_010016005.3 Zanna intricata | reverse complement strand
GGTTCGAATCAGATTTCATCTCCTTTTTTCTTTTTTTTAATTTTTTAATTCAAATATATTAATTTATTACCAATTGTTAACCTGAGATTGCAAAAAAGATAAATAGAATATAAAAGACAATAAATAATAATTCAATAATAATAAAAAAAAATATGAAAAAATCAGAAGTAATTAGTAAAATAAAATTTTATAGACTTTTAAAAATGTGTTTACGTAATTTAATAGGCATTATTACATATGTGTATATGTAATAGATTTAGTAAAACATATTATTATCTAATAATATTAATTGAAAACTATCATCTAGAATCGCGCATTATTTTTGGATTTTCGTGCATGGAAGTCATGTAGTGTCTACGTTAGTTTTTTTTATTTATGTTACTTCATTAATATACACAAATAATTGATTAATTAACAGTCAATTGTAGATGTATATACTATTTTTTTCTTACAATTTTTAAATGATTATTTTTTTTAATCTAAATTTATTTCCCGTTTTTCTGACCTTTATATTCTTATTTCTATTTCTTGCCCTATATTCACTCAAGTAAGAACTTTTCTGATATAGATTTGTAAAAAGGGAAAAATCTGCCAAAAAAATTCACTATTACCGAAATGAGTATAAAAAGAAAACTATAGTGAGATTTTCCAATTCAAGAAAGATTCTTTGGTAAATGAAAAAAATTGGTTTGAAACTTAAATGAAATCGTTGTTTTGATTAAACAAGATTTTATTTTTCAACCAAGTCAATAGATGAAGAAGATTTCCAATTCCAATGGAATCACTTTTTTTTTTCATTTGTTCTAAAGTTCAAATTTTGCTTTTCGCCAATAGAATCATTTCGACGATCCTGTCTTTATTTTCTGAGAGAAATGTTCTCAGGTATCCTTAGGGATTTTCAAGATATCTTAAATGAAAAATTTTTACATGAATTTGTATGTAAACAATTTGAAGATAATTTTTTTTTTTTTTATTTCATTGATTATTATTATACGATTTTTGCATGTTAATAATAAATAAATTTGATGGCTTTCGGATTTACAAAATATTATCGTGTGAAATTTTTAATTAAATTAATATAAAATTTAAGTAACGCACAATTCTACAATTTATTCTTATTTTTACAAAGACTTACGTTTTGTCGGAGTTACTAACTATACGCTTTAATATGGGAAATGTTTTTTGTAAGCATGTCCATATTTATTAATAAAAATAAAACTAAAAGGGTAAAAAGAAGAAATCCTTAAAAAAACTGTAATAATACTGATTAAAACAGTAATCCAAGCCAAAATTATTATGTACATAAGAGTATATTATTTTTGAATCATTTAACTTTTTTCACTTATTGATGTCCGCTTAAAATTATATAAATTGTTTGTAATGGTTTTAAAATTAGCTCCAACTTCAGAAAGTCCCAATTTAAAGAAATGCTGTTTTTTTTTGGTCAATTTTTTTATTTTTCTTTCTTTTATATATTACTATTTTTTAGGACACAAATACGAGGCTCGGCAGATAAATTTTGCATACTAGCATACATACGTAGACAAAAGGTACTGTCAAGTTGGGCGTGGCAGCACGTGATAACTAAAATCCCTCTCTATAAACCTGCGATAATGCGTTAAAATCCGTTTACTAGTTTATTTCTAGTAGCAGTTAAAATGGAGTCGAGTAAGGCCAATATGACAATACGGTTAAAAGAGCGCGCACTGATCGAATTTGTAACAGCAAAAAATATGAATCCTACAAATATATTCTATCGTTTAAAAGAGGTTTACTGTAGTGAAACTGTGTTGACAAGAGTATTGTGAATAGGTGGACGTTGAAATTTCGTGAATGTGAACCTGGTAAAGCGGAAATTTAGGACGCACCACGCAGCATGTGACCAGTTTCTGTGACTGACGAGAAACATAGAAAGGAGGTGCACGATTTGCTTCAAATTTACCGGCTTACCCACCAACGCATTGCTCATCAGTTACGCACATCTAAAGAACGAGTAGTTGGCATTATCCAGCAATTGGATTACCGTAAAATCTGTGCACAATAACGCGCAAATTCTCTGATGGCTCTACCCAAGCTGGAGTTTGAGCCTATTCCGCATCCGCTATACTTGCCAGATTTGGCTCCGTGCGACTTTCACTTCTTCCCTCACCTGAAGAGAGATCTCAAAGGTAATCATTACACCACCGACGATGAAGGGAAGGAAGTTGTGGCCAATTGGATCCGAGAAAGACCGCCAGAATTTTTCAGTGACGGAATGCTAAAACTTGTCACACGTTGGGAAAGGTGTATCAGTGTAAACGTAGATTATATTTAAAAATAAATACTTCATTTTATAGCTAAGTATTGTACTATTATTAATTTTTTATTTAATTCTAATATCTCTTTTCATTCCATGCTACGCATACATTTGCAAAATTTATCAGACGAGCCTCTTATATTGTTTAAAATGTAGGGTTGTAATACTTTGAAATACATACATATATAATAATTATGTAAATATTTACATATTTTTATCTAGGCCTATTCGTCAGACTTTATTTACACACTTTTTCAATTTTTATTTGTTATATGATGGTAGATTCATCTAATTACTTTATAGTAATCTGGCACGTTATTCAAATTTAAGATAAAATGTTCAATTTATGACAATATAATGGCGGAAATATTAGTATTTAATAATTTATTTATTTAAAAAAAAATTATACGTATAGTTAAATCGTTCATTTAAAAACAAAATATAACGATCATTTCTGAAGATGTTTGCTAATATTACAAGTACACAATCAGTTTAGAGATTTTACAAATTAATTATGGTAAAAACAAAACTCTTTAGATTGATAACTTTGGGTTTAATTATCTATTTATTTTTTTGATTGTGCCAACTAGCGATTGAAAATTCTTGCATTATTTTTTCCAAAAGGAAAAAGTTATCAAAATGGCAATAGTTGTAAACTTTATCGTAAAATTTTCACAATGACAGAGATTGATAGCGTCAAGAGCTAAATACCAACTTTTAATAGGGAGAAGAGGTCTTGCTATTTTAATTAGCAATAGTATATTTTACTCAACTAAAATGTGATGATAAATCCTGTTCCCTTTCGTGGTCAGTAGTAGTGTGACATAAAATGGTGGTAATTCTTGATAATGGTTAATGCCATTTTTAGGAAAGATATAATCACACAACCATCAGAGAAATGGGATTTAATAAATAAATGAAAAGAGGTTTACCATAAGGCAACGTATACGGTCTGTTTCAGCGGGTTGTATTTCTTAAAGGCGTTTGATGTATGTCCATCGAACTGAAAACGGGTTTTCTTTAAGAAAACCTAAATATCTTCTCAAATGGATTTTAGATATCTAGAAGAAAAGAAAAGTATTATAAAATAAGTTTAAGTAAAGCTAATTTAAAATTTAGTAACATGTTTCTATTTATCAATTCTGTACAAAAATTCCATTATCTTTTGAGGATTATGCAGACTTTTTAAAGATAGGCTCAAAATACTTCTTTAATAGGATTCTTTTATTTTGTTCTGCATATCTTTGAGTAAATCATAATCCTTTCCCATCATTATTTGCCCGTTTTATCGTTTACTTATCTCCCTCTTCGTTGATGTTTAGTAGATCAGATACAAGATAGATTAGATTAGATACAAGATTTAGTAGAGTTGATACAAGATACTCAGTGTATCCACAAAAGCTGTGGATTTTGTGGGTGTTAAAATTAATTCCATACTCCTTAAAAAACATTCCTTACTCCTTAAAAATTATTTACTCCTTAAATAATATTTTTTAATTCTTAAAAAAATTAATTTTTTTAAATTTCTTTCTCAGTATTTTCATTTATGTTTACATGTTTCTAACTCTATCTTATAATACTCATATATTAGTTTTTGAGAGTAGTATTGAGTTTATACAATTAATTATAATGCTTTCTATTTAAAAAAAAGAATATTAAAAAGTTTTCTTTATTATTAACGTAAGAATATTTTTAAAAATTATTTATTGCTGTATTTTATTTTTTACAGATGCAGTGGTTTACATGAAATTACATAAGCAAATCTCTGCTTAAACAATTTATCTTAAATTACTATAATATTAATATAATGAAACAAATTTTATAAAAACAGTTATGACATTAAATAGTTAGGTACATACAGTATATTAAATATTCAAAGATACGTTTGAACACGGTGAAAGAGCGGACTAGATGAGAGACGTATATCAGTGAAACGCACTGGACCCCGGCATGAGCACATAAATATGCCACACGTATTTGCTGTATATACACATCCATCACCCACTAATTGTTACACTAGCCACCCATTAACATTTTAATATATTATGTTTTGTTATGTATCTCCCGTGGTTACTGCTGCAGCTAACTTCATTAAGGTAATTAATAGCATTTGGCTATTAATTCTATTTTATAACGATAGTAACGTTTTTCATAATTTAATAATCATTAATTTTAATTTTTTTTTTCAGTCCCATTAAAGCATAAATTAATAATAACCTAATTAATGTACTACATTAAGGGATTTAATGTAGGACATTTATATCATTAATGCCCTATATATTTTTTTCTATTGATGTTTTTAAGGAATGTCAGATGTTAAGTAATTGTTTATCCTTTTTAATATAGCTAGATGCAGTTTGATGATTTACATGGATAAAAGTATAATTTATTATTATCTTCCGGTATCAATTACAATATTTATTCTAATATTTTTTGAAACAAGGTATTTCATACAAATCCTTCATTAACGGTTAAATAATATATATAGCTGTGCTCGTATTAAAACATTAACATATCAAAATTAATCAGTTATACCGAATATATAAAATTTAGACAATGTAATACATAGGAAATTTGTTCTAAAAGTTCCTGAACTTTTTAAATAACGTTTCCCGTTTTACTTAAAAGTTATTTGATTTTAATCCTTTTATTATAATTTCATCTACTTTGTATAAACCAACCTTTCATTAATTCTTCGAATTGGTTGGTGATTTAAAAAACTTTACCTAGATAAATTTTAGGCTCTTATCCAAAGAATAGTAAAAACTTTAAACGAATTCGATAAGAACAGTATAGCGATATTTTTTTTTTTTTTTTTTTTTAAAGCTCCCCCCATTTCCACACACATGGTCCAATTTTTCCCACTAACGAACTCGACCGAGATTTTGGGTCGTTATATTTTATGTATAAATTTGAATGTGGTTGGCGCAAAATTACAGCAGGTATCCTGTCCACAAGAAAGTGAAATATATTTATATAAACTTTTGAACTGACTGTGGTTTTGGGCTCTGAGGTATGTGAACGCGAAGATATGTCAAAACCTTCCGGAAGTATAATCATGATACCCACTACAATAGATAGCTTTTCTTATGAAATCTACATAAAAGGGAAAAGAATAGATTATAACGTTTTCACTTTATTCTTTATAATCTACTTCTAACTTTTTTATACATCTAGAGTTTTTTCCTTTCAGTTGCCAGTTTATGATCTTCAGCATAGAATCATACCATATGGTAAAGGCAATGTGAAGTTCTGTCATATTGAACTGAATAATCACGTCATTTTGGTAATTTAAGCATCTTAATGTACAAAGGTAAGTTTGACTTAACGAAGATGGCAAGCGTGCGCTTCTTTATTCCTCTTAAACTTGGCAAATTTTTTATATATGTCAAGAACGGTTGTGCGATTTCTGAATGACTTATGTAACATGTTAGGTTGTCTAAAGTTATGATGCCTATTCACTACGCAATATTCATCAATTTTTCAAGCCATTCTAATTTCAGTTGAAGTATCAGTAATTTTTTCATCACTGATTCTTGAAAACATTTATTTATTGTCTTTTTACTAATATGTTTCTTTTAATTAATTTATTTTTTATTAATACGAAAAAAAATCAATAGAATAGATATTGCTAGACTATATCTATGCAAGACTGCACCCTGTCTCATTCTTTCCGAAATACAGTTATGTTTTTTAAATGTTTATTATGTACAGATTAAGTCTGATTCGAACCGATATGTACACTTGCAAGTTCCAAATATTTCATTAATTGAAATTTTATTTTGCTATAACTACGAAACCAATGAAACTAAATACCACTTGTGATATATCATTGAAAAGCTCTCAGTGAGAACTTATTACTGCAGTTAAGAAGAAATCAAAATCCAAATTTGTGACGATTTCAGGTTTTTTTTTTGGACACTTATAGTTTAGTGAATTGCAATCAAATGCGGAGGCAAAAGTAGATTCTACAACAGTCTTAAATCTAAAATTTTAACATTCTAAGGCTAATCGTTGTTGCGATACACGTAAGTACGTACAGAAAGCGGTCACGGCGAAACTAGTCAAAATGAATTAAGGGATTGTCAAAATGGATATTTCCGTTGATATCTGAATACCCAGATTTTTCATATTACAATCATGGAAAGTAAAAAATTACTTTTATATTATTTTAGTATAAGGTAGAAATAGTTATTTATTATAAATATATTACGAATAAAATATATATATGAATTAAATGTTTTGTTTTCAAGGTAATTTTTTTATAAGCGCTTTTAAGAGAAATTGTTCATATTTGCATTGACCCCAATACATTAAATCATAATCATACATCTTAAATGAAAATTATAACTTATTAAATAACTAATAAATCTTCTTGCGTAAGAATCTTTTTCTCTATATTTCAATCTTATTTTCTTTAAAAGTTTTAAACGTTTTTACTTCGTTGTAAATTACCAAACATTTTTTCAAGATCAAATAATTCAGTAAAATTTCAAAAAGATAAAAATATTCTTTTTATCAAGTATTTGCAATTTAAACAACAATGTAAAAAATTATTTAAAAAATTGAAATTATTTAAAAAAATTTAATTATATGATATAATAATAAAATTATGTTTATTTTTGTCAATCCCGTGCTTACTTTCCAAATAAATTTTGCTGAGTTTGATATAATAGTGGACGCATGAATACCAACAAATATTTGCATTTTTTCTTCACGAATATAGAATACTCATATCAAATAAAATATAAATCTTATATGAAAAAAAGTTAAATGTATTGAAATTATTATTATTATTACTATTATTATATAATGAAATACGTTTGATATAAATTATTCCACAAACATGAATAAAAGATGTCGCATTAATATTAAAACTGATTATCCGTTTCGAAGAACCTGAACGAAGGCTTTTGCCGAGATTGGTTAAAATACTGACACCTTGTAGGAAGGTTGGTCGGTAAAGAAGGTGGGTGAATGAGTGAGCAGGTTTACTCTTAGAATGTTAGAGAGATTATCAACTCATCAGTATAATGGGTTTGGTTACAAAGGGACCTCATATCCTTCTTACTTGTGCAGTACACTTTTATACTTTTCCGTCTCATTGCATACTAGGCCTACTTCTTTTTTTTTTTTTTTTATATAACTGGGCTTTTAATAAAATTGTGAGTAGAAAATATACAACAAGCTTCTCTGTTTGAATCTAAAATATTACATCAATTTGAAAGATTACACTTCAGGTTTCATAGGGAAAATCAAAGTCAGCGTTGTGTACTGAATCATTGTGAATATAGCAATCAAATTTTATATATTTTTTTTTTTTTTATGATAAATAGCTTGCTTGCATTTTAATATTCCCTATTTCACTTTGTGTATAAATATACAAGCATTACTTTAACACTGTAATATAATCTATTTAAAAGTGTTTCTACTCACTTTAAAACAGATTAAAAAAACCAAGAGATTAAAGTGGTAATATTTTATTAACGTAATATGTTACTGCAGTTAGGTTTATCAGTAGTTTTAATATTTATTTACTACCCTACTATTCAACTTTCAATTCGAATTATTTTATTTTTGAGAAATATATGGAGATCATTAGAAGAGGCTAAAAGCTAAAATATTACGATTTTCTAAATTTAAGCAATATTAAGTGCAAGAAGACAAGTCACCACTTCCATTAAAAGGGTTTAACGCAGTACTCCTTTTTTTATTCCCATCTGACACCAAATTTCACGCTGAAAAAGAAAATTAATGAGTTTTTCAATTTTTTTTTTTTAGATTAAATTGTACGTTTGTGTAAATAAATTAACTTTAAATTAAACTTCATATTTATAATTTGTATTATAAGTGTAATAATATATTTATTAATGTAAACGAAACTAAGCGTAGATACATGAAAATAACAATATTATTACAGGATTAAGACGTTAACTAAGCAATTTCATAAACGCGAATCATTTTTACTTCCTTGTATGAAGTAAAGGAAGTATTGTGATCGCGAAAAATTTCGGTTTTCAAATTTCAACGGAAATATCTATTTTGAGCATTCATAAATCCATTTTTACTAGTTTCGGCGTGACGGCTACGTATTTACATTCTTACGTATCTCGCATAACTAAAAAACGATTAATTAAATTAATTAATTAAAACGATTGAACCAAAAGTGTCCAAAAATAATTGAAATTTGGGCGTTTTTTTAACTACAGTAATAAGCTCTCACTGAGAGCTTTTCAACGATATATCATAAGTAGTATGTATTTTTATTGATTTCGGAGTTATAGCCAAATAAATTTTTTATTAATGAAATATTTACATCTTACAAAGAAAGTTACATTGGTTTGAATTAGAATTAATCTCTTTTTTTAATTTAGATATATTGATTAATTAATAATTATTAAGCCGTAATTGTAAAAAAAAAACTTTTACAATAAATAATAAATCAATAATAACGATTAAAAAAAATATATGACAAAAAATCAGAAATTATATTTGAAATAAAATTTTACAGACTTTTAAAAATGTGTATATGTAATATAACTGGCATTGTTATATATGTGCATATGTAATAGATTTGGTGAAATATCTGATTATTTAATATTAATTGAAAATTATAATTTTGAATCGTATTATTTTTGGACTTTCGACAAAAAAGTCATGTGATGTCCACATCAGATTTTTATTGTTAGTTCTATTTAAATCACTGACTAAATCAAGTTTGGTAAGAATGTGAATGGTTTCTCAGAATAAAATTAGAAAAATCGAATACATTTTACTGTTTAAAATAAGTACCATTCCTTGTAAAGAAAATAAAATTTTGTTAAATAAAGATTAATTCGTAGGTAATTGAAGTAATTTTTCTTTACTTCTAAGTATAAATGATAAAATAAGGGAAGTTACATCTAGAAATTACTGAGATACTTTTTATTACTTCACTGGAAATTAAGTTCAGATAAAAAAATAAATTTGTATTTTTATCTCATTTTCTAAGAATTTTTATGAAATAATTTTAAAAACAAAATTATCAATTTAAAAATAAAAATGGATTTATTTTTTATACGTTGCTGAAAAACACAGTTTCCATTACTGTAAATCTAGATCTGTGACATAAATTACATTTAATTACCTATACTTTATCCTAGCAGAAGTTTTACAAAGTTTTGGTTTTAATAATTCCGTATATTCAAAGAAACCAGTAATTATTTTTCTAATCTATAGAGAAAGGTTTATTACACATGACATATGTCATTAGAAGTTTATTTTCATCCACTACCTACTTTATATATATATACATATGTATAATTTAGTAATAAATGTGTATAAACAGATTATTTATTACGATAATGTAATAAATTTTCCATTATTATAGAGCACAATATTTTAATATTAAAATCAATGGTTTTAATATTTATTTACCACTCTATATTAAGTTTCATTCCAGATATGTTTTTTCTTTTTGACAGTGGAGATAATTTTTATTAAAAGAGACTGAAAGCAAAAATATTTTTCTTAATTTAAGTGGAAGAAAAAGAATAGTTACCTCCAATGTAAAATGAATGAATATTATATACTATTTAAGTACATTTGTAATATATTTAAGAGTATTTGTAAAATTTTATGTACAATTTAAGTACGAGTACATTTGTAACTACAATATTTTGTAGTACATTTGTATATATGTACATTTGTTAAGTACGTTGTATATATTGTACTATTTAAGTATATTTGTAATGTACTTAACAGTACGTTTGTAATTTTTTTATAGTTTTTTGTCTTCAGTCATTTGACTGGTGTGATGCAGTTCCCCAAGATTCTATTCAAGATTCTGTTGAGTTCTCCAAGATTCTGTTTTTCAGTTCTATCTAGTGCCATTCATTTCATTTCGGTATACCACCTACATCCTACATTCCTAAATGTTTGTTTTACATGTTCCAAACGTCGTCTGCCTGCAGAATTTTTCTATCTAT
The DNA here is from genome assembly GCA_010016005.3 of Zanna intricata. NCBI lineage: Eukaryota > Metazoa > Arthropoda > Insecta > Hemiptera > Fulgoridae > Zanna > Zanna intricata. Next base: position 9,740 of record JAAAKQ030506973.1, on the reverse strand, counting down.
ATGTGACTCCAATATCAAAGCGACTATTCCAGGATGCCTTATTATGTGGCCTATAGGTCTTTTGCTTCTTTTAACTACATTTTTTCAAATGCTTCTTCATCGATTTGCCGCATGTTTAAATTAATATTTTATATAAGCAAATTATAGTTCTGACTAAAAGCTAGTTTTGCTTGTGCTATTCAGAATTTTATATCGCTCCTGCTTCGTCCAACTTTAATAATTCTAGTTCCCAAATAACAGAATTCGTCTACCCCCATAATCTTTTCTCGACCTATGTTTTTATTCAGTGGTCCATCTACATTATTTTTACAACATTTCATTACTTATTTATTGTTCTGGTTTATTTTTATTCGGTAGCTCTTGTGTAGAACTTCATTCATGCCAGAATTTGCCTGCTAGAATTTTCATCCCTGAAACTTCATCCCTGCTAGAATATTGTATATCATCAGGAAATCTTAGTATTTTTATCTTTTTACCTTGCACTGTTACTCCGGATCTATATTTTTCTTTAAATTTATAATTATTTTTATATTTAATGTTATATCATTATATTATTACACATTATTGCTTATATACTCTACGAATGCTAAGTACTCTAAAGGAATATCTTTACGTTAAAAGGGTTGTACTTGAAGTTGTTTTTGTTATACGAATATGACATAATCAAGTATAACAGAAAATGAGTTATATCATTATTATTGTAAAAAACTCATTGAATTATTTTAGATAGAAAACTAACAGTGAAAATGAAAAGTGAATGATTGGGCTTAGATTCATTATTGTAAAGTAATTTAATTTGAAGGTTAACATGATTAAATAATGAAATTTACAAAAAGAAGAATAATAATGAAATTAGAAATAAGAACATAATTTATTTGAAATTACTAAATTTTGTTACATATTTTTTTTTTATGAATATAAAGACTGAATGTGTAAAGAAGGTACCGAAGGTAAGTTTAAGTAAGGATAGGTTTTATTCAAAAAATGAAGCTACTGATGTAAAATATACAGTTAGGAGTTAAAAAGAAATTTTATGAAATGAATTTTAAAAATATCGCCTTTAAAAAGAAATTTCTCTAAAACATAGAAAATTTTTCAATTTTTCTTTGATGTTATACATTTCAAGTTAGTACTATATTAAAACTTTTACCTACTGTTTAATAAAGCCTTGACTTAAATCGTTGAAATGTTTAAATAAGTAGAAACTAACTACTTTTCACTTTTAAGGACGGCTTTTTAAAATGTGTTTTATTTTAAAATAAAACAGTAGATAGGATTATTTAAAATAAATTAGTTCTACTTTTATTTAAAATATGGATAGGATTACCATATTAAAAAAAATCACCTGCCCATATTATAAATAAAACTGTTCGCAAGGGACATGCACCTTGATAAAAAAATTTTAAAATCTTAGTAAAAATGACTGACTTAAATTTTGGAATGTTTATTATTTTTATAAATTCGTTCCAAGAATTTTATAAATCCGTTCTCAAGAAACATACATCTCGATAAAAAACTTTAGGAAAAATCTTATGTAAAAGAGGCTGACTTTAATTCGAAAAAATGTATTATTTATTTTTTTTACTATTACATATTTTCTGGGGTATATGCTATACAAATTCGAATATCAGATTAACATCAGATGATATAACATTAATTCACAGCAGTCCAATACTGAGCAATAATTACAATCAACAGAATAAAAATTGTTTTGTTCATTTCGACTATTTAGGTAATTTATTCTTTTGATTAACAAATATTTTCCTTAAATGTTTTAGAAAAAATTAAATGGATTCACCAAGATAACTTCTATAAAAAACATTATCATTCAAACTGATTGAAAAATAAAATTTAGATATACAAAAAAAAAAAAACACATACATACATCTATAAATTTATTTTATATATATTTTGTGTATAAAATAATATTTACACTTAATAATAAATTTAACAAAAATATCAGAGGTCTTTCGGAATCACTTCGCCCTCCTCAGGATATATAACAGTCGATCGTGAATTAATAAAATAAATTATTCCTTAATAAATATAACGTCATGTCCATAAGATGTTTACGATTATAATCTCTATTATAGTTGATACGTGGAAGTATTACTGAAAATATTATCTAAAATTTATTAATACCTTCGGTGTCAAAATTTTTAGAAAATTTAATCTATATATATTGCTTTGGGAATCTCCTCCTTACATTTAAATCAGTTAAAATAAGTAAATCGAGTTTCATTGTCATTTTATAGAAACTAAATGTAAGCAGTAGTTGAGTTAGGAAGACAAAGAATAAACGCCTTGGAGAAACGCTGCGGAATTACAATGAATTTAAAATTAGATAAGTTGATACAATTCAGAGTGAAAAGTTTTTAAGACCAAGTGAAGAAAAAATTATTTATTACGAAATCTTTTGATTAAAAAATGAAGAAAATGTGGTAAGGATAGTATCTAAAATAAAGCAACATAATAAAAAGAACTGGATAAAGAAGAATGTGTAAGTTAATATGGAGTTAAGAGATTAGGGTCAAATAAGAGGAAATAGGAAATAACATCAAACTTTTGAGATAATTAATAAAAAAAAATACGTTAGGATTTAATAATAAAATAAATAAACAAAAATAAAACTTTTAAAGTTTAAAAATAATTATTTAATATAAAGTTTTGTAGAATACGATTTAAATTAAATTCGAATCGGTTATAATGTACAGCTAATGAATCTAAAAGTCACTCAAGGGTGCACGATTCGTCTTTGTCACATATGGAGTATATGATAAAATGGAATTCCATTTGTTTAGTTCCATTAATAATTGATTAACAAGGAATAATATAATGCTTTTGTATATACTTTGTGCGAATTCAGGCTTCTTGCTAGTTTTGTGTCGATGTATGTGGGTGTTTGTTGTGCAGTGCATCGGGTCTGACTTAGGCTACATCATATAATACAACGTGCTTTATCTTCTTAACCAAAAACACTTTCCGTCAAATTTTATGGCTTATTGCATTCTACTGTATTTATAGTTATTGCTTATGAATAGAATCTCAATATTTTTTCAAAACTGGGTAGCTATTTCTTTTGTGTTTTATTTAACAGCCCTTCTCAAGAATATTAAATTTAAATAGAAAACGTTATTAAAAATAATAGATGATTTTTATTCATTTATTCTTAAATGCATCTTTAAAAAAAAAATTTATGTTTTTTAAATAATTAATTAAATAAACACAATAAATTTTTTTTCTATGAAAAAGCGGGCATCAATAGCTATGATCAATAACTCAATGGAAATTGGTTGTGTATAAAAAAAAGCCATGCCTCACCGAGTCTCGAATACGAGGCTTCTCAGCCACCGAAATAGGAATAAAACATATCTGAATATTTATTTTGATTTAATTTTAAATTAAAATTAAATGAAATAAATTTAAATAAAATAATAATAAAAACTATTTCTAAAACTTATATGTAAAATTAAATTTAAATAAATTTTTTTTAACTATAAATTCAATTTTTTTTAAACTGCCAAAAAATTAAAAAATACTATTCACATCTTAATTAACTGGATATTAACTTAAAAAAAATTTAATTTTAAAAATTACTGAAAAGGTTTTTTTTTAAATTTCTAGTCCAAGTTTTTAATAGAAGATTTTAAAAACATTATTTTACTTTACATTTTATTTATGGATATGATTACAATTAACTGTCGTCCTTATGAATGAGATGCAGTTTGAAAGAGCCACAGAATGTAAAAAAACCTGGTTTTTTATTTTTTAGAAAAAAAAGATGCAAAGTATAAATACTGCTACCGAGCGTTAGCTAAGGTCCATTGAATTTATTATTTTTACTTCCTTGTACGAAGTAAAGAAAATATTGTGATCGCGAAAAACTTAGATTTTTAGTTTTCAACAGAAATATCCATTTTAATCATTCCTGAATCCATTTTTATTAGTTTCGACGTGATGTTTATATGCTATGTACGTATATCGCATAATTCAAAAATGATAAGGCGTAGAATGTTGAAATTTTGGATTTAGTACTGTTGTAACATACGCAGTAGTTGTGCACCTCCATATTGATTGCAATCGATTAGACCAAAAGTAGTACTTATACATCATCATAATTGGTAGTTATTATCATTGGTTCCCGAGTTATAGCCAAGTAAAATTTTAATTAATGAATTATTTGGAGTGAAGTGTCTAGGGTTGACTTTGTTGGGTCTGATCCCCCGCTCCCTTGGGTTAACCTGTCGTGCCGAATGTATTGCTGGTGGACGGACATGCCCCTTAGAGTGGACAACAACCCCTGAGCTGTATAATGCTTCAATGTGGGTCTGACCCGGGGATAAAGGAAAAAAAATTATCTTATGTGGATACACGATCTTAAATATCTTATTTTTGTTTATTTATTTATTTTATTATTAATTCCTAACGTATTTTTTTATTACTTGTGTGGATATATGACCAATTTAGATTTGGCAGACCCAAAAAAATGTAAAGGAATAGAAGAAGCTATGCAAAAAATAAATTCTTCGAAGGTGAATTAAAGCTTTCTAGAAAATGGTGATATTAACTATTTTGTTTTGATAAACATTTTTAAATATGTAATAAAGAGAAATTGCATAAAGAAACCGAAATTGAATCTTGGCTACCGCTATTTGGAATGTGAGATCATATATATTAATTTTTTACTTTAGATTTTCAACTACTGTTCTTAAATCTTAGCGTACTGAATATTCAAAAATACTTTAAGTATCAGAGTGACGGCGTACGATGTGTTTCGTTTGTTATAGTAGGGCATAAAAAAAAAATCTTTAATTTGTTTACATAGACAAATGATTCTTTTTAAAAGATTTTAAAATAATACTAAGTCAGTCTAGAAAGAAATTTCGTTTTTTAATTTATATGAGAATATGAATAAACTTTTAAGTTAAACTAAACAATTTAACGAATATATATACACACATTAATTTGTTAATTTAAATATTTTCTTAATTTAACAGCCTAATGATATTATACTGTTTATTTATAGATACTTAATTAGTGGAAATATAACAACAAGATCTAAGTGTGAAGTTTTTAACACGATTAAAAATATTTACGTTGTAAATAACTAATTGCTAAGTATACAGTAAGGTAAAGTACAGGTGTAATAATACTAAATGAACATTAGTGCCCACAATTCAGCATAATTGTCTTACTATGAACTTGAGCCTTATACTTATTCTTATTCCTTGCATAAGGTTCCATCAGAACTTAATTCTGGTTTCTGGTTCGTAAAACTGGCGCATAATTTCTACCGTTAATGTCTTTCCGTAGTAACGAGCTCGGTTAGAGTTCCATATGGAATTACTGGCATGATCCTCTTTGTAAGCACGCTCCAATGATATTAATAATGCGCTTCCAAAACTGTGCATATTACGTAGTAATAATATCGGTGCAATACAGAATCCCCCTAAGAAACCGCTGTGAATTTCACGTTAAAATTATTTTCTGTTGAAAGTTCTGATTATTTACACATTCTTGCTTTGCTACTCTTCTTAGCTATAAACTTTCTCTTATTATTCAAAATTTAACGAAGAAAATTAAATTTTATAATGTTTATTAATAACTATTAAAGTTATTAAAATATAGCTTACTTCATAAAATTATTAATTTCAAGCTTAAATGAATTCATTAGCCTAATAAAACAAACTAGATTAATTTAAGCTATGCATAGTGACAACGATAAATAACTTACGGACCGTAAAAATGAAATAAAATTAATTGTTCGAAAATTAAATGAAAATTTTTCTTGTATTAAAAAAAAATAATTTATTGTTAAGATTTAATTTTCTCAACATGGCACGTTGGTATTGATATTATTGTTTGTATTAACAATATATTTCCTCTTACATTTTTTGTATAATATATTATCCAAGCGCTTTCAGAGTCATTATTTCATCTTCAGTGATTATTTAACACTGTGAATTTGTATCCGTGCATATAGTGTTATATGTTATAATTATAATTAAAATCAAAATGAAATTAAGTCGTAAACATCCTACTGACATGACTTTTATTTTACTTAAAGTATAAATTATTTTAATTAATGACGACCAACTGTTATGAAAATAAAAATTTTAATTTTAATTATAATCATACACATAACACTATATACACGGATACAAGTTCATAGTTTTAAATAATCCCTGAAGATGGAGTAACGACTCAGAAAGCTCTTGGATAATATATCATAAAATAATTGTTGGTGAATGGAAATATATTGTTTATACAAATTTTATTTTTTAATCTTTACTGCTTTTTTTTGTTTGTTAAAAAATAGTTTTATTGGAAAAACCCTACAAAAATTAATTTTTGAATATTAATGTTAGTTATTAAAATGAATTTAAAATTAGTTAATGAATTTTAATAATTCATAATAATATCATTAAAATAAATTATTAAAATTTAATTTAATATTTATAAATTTAATTAATTTTTTTATTCATTTTAAAAGAATAAATGACAAAGTTGTTTTGTGCACAAAGACTTCCAAAGTAAAAGAAAGTATTTCTTAAATTTAAATGAAATAAAACCGAAAACTTAATAAATATCACTAACATTCCATTAGCTCACCGGCTGGTCTAATGGTTAACTAATCATCTCAAATCAGCTGATTTTAAAGTCAAGAGTTCTAAGGTTCAAATTCTAGTAAAGGCAGTTACTTTTATATGGGTTTAAATACTAAATCATGGATACCGGTGTTCTTTTTGATTTCAATTAACCACATTTCTCAGGAGTGGTTGACTTGAAACTCTACAAGACTGCACTTCATTCACATTCGTAAATATCATCCTCAATCATCATTTGAAGTAATACGTTACGCTGGTTCCGAAGGATAAACAGAAAAAGAGAGAGAAGAACATTCAAAAAAAAAAAACAGTTTATAAACAGTTTAAGATTTTTTGTCATTTTTGTTTTTTTCCATACATTAATGTGATTTCTAATTGAATTTAAATAGAACTGCATGATATACATTTTAAGTTAATTTTAATTTTCTAATTTGATTTCCTCTAATTTCTTTAATTAATTTTTAAACTGAAAACAACAAACATTAACAATTTTTTTTTTTTAAGTTTGGGACAAGATTTTCAATCCTATTAGTAAAACAATAAGATTTTTCTTTCCTGACAAAAATATAAAACAACTTTGTAATTTCTGACAAATAAACTTTCATAATTATCCAATTATTTTCAATAAAGAACTTTTTACTATGCGGATTAAATATCTTTTGATACAACAGTTGTTCTTCGTTTAGTACCTTTTATCTAAAACAATTGATTTATTCGTATATTATTACAGAAATTCTGGTTATATACTGCAGTTTTACTGAGTAGGCATTTCTTGTTCATATGGTAAATATTCCTGAACTTGTTACAATCTTTAATCGCGAGATTGACATGTCTTGTCGGTTAGAATCTAAATATTGAATAGATTTTCTTTCTATTATATATTGTTAGTAAGTTCTAATTAATGACACATTCTTGCTTAATGATGATCTAGAGGTATAAAATCTTAGAACAAGTAACGAAGCTACCTACGAATACCAAATCAAGATACTCCGAGAGATCTGGAAATCATATAAATCGATTAACAGCCTAAAATAAATTATACTTTGTTTAATTTCGTGAGAGAGCTTCCTTCCTTTCGTAGTTAGAAGTTATTCGTTAACATATACCTACTTACGGTAATTTTTTCTAAAATTTACACAAAAACAATTTTTAAACTGATGGTATTTTTAAGAAAGAGATTTTTTAGACAGATATTTTTCAAAATTGCGGCTTTAACTTTTAATCTTTGAGAGTTCCTCTATATCTCTCTTTTAATGAAATAATTTATTTTTTATTGTGAGTGAAAAGTAATCATTTTGTGCTAGCAGTTAAAATATAATTAAATTGATGCTTTGAAACTATCTAAATTAAAATCTGAATATAACCATTGAATTTTATTTCTCAGCTTTAATATATCATTGCTAATTACGCGAATAGTATTTTCATTAATGTTAATAATATTCTTTTTTTCATTAGTACCAGATAATTAATTTTCTAATTATACTTCAAATCGTCCAATTTATTTAAAATTAAATTAAAAAAGCTTCATTTTATGAAAAAAAAAATTAACTTTATTAATGAGTTTTTATGTTATACTTAAATAAACACGTGTTTTCTTCATTTAATTGAAATTAAATACGTATTCAAATAATTATTCAATAAAAGTTTACAAAATTTTTATTTTATTCCGTACCGATGTATTAAAATATTTCCAAGTAGTTGCATCATTACTAATTTATATTATTATGTGTTAATTTTTACTATAACCAATTTTTTTTTTTACTCATTAATTTCGTGATTTGTAGTTCTGTTTTGATCAAAGTATTTCTACAACCTCCTTTGATCATCCAAGAAGTCTAACAACTTCTCGTTTTTAAGTGTGAAATAACACAAAAAATTCTTAAACACAATTTGAATTTTTGAATCTTATTTTTGTTTTTTTATGAATAATGTTTATCCAATTTTTGTAAATAAAAAATAAAATATATGTATTGCGAATTAAAAAAATATTACATTGAATATGAATCATTCTATTTTACAGTATGTTAGGATTCCATATATTTAAAACACAAGGATATTAAATGAAATAAATAAAAACAAAACTGATTTATAACGATACCGTATCTTATTTGTGTACTATTATTAAAAAATATGTTTTCTTTTGTACATTTATAATATTACATTATAGATAACTTACATGTAATATTTTATATATTTATTATGATGCTTATTGTTGTATTTTTGTTAATAAAATATTTTTTTTTTTAGTACTCGGATCACATTATCATCTGACTTTTGAATGTTTACTTTTCTAAATAAAATCTGTCTGTTTCCCCATTTATGGTTAAGCTCCTCTTTAAAATTTCGTATAAACGAAGTCGCTTGTATATTTAGTTAAATTAATAAAAGTTAGCAATATTAAAACATAAGGAAAATAATTTTTTAAGGGAAAAATAAAATAATATTCAGATATAGTACATCTGTAAATTCTAAATAAGGGAAGTAGAAGATTGATAACGTAAATGTGTAAATATAGATCAGCGTGAACGGCTTTATAAGTGTCTACATGTATTAAACTTACATGCAGTAGTAAAATGATTTTATTTTATTTCTACATACCTCGTTGAATAAATTTCATAAAAAGCTAGGAAAGAAATCATAAAGATTTTAAAAGGTGTTAATATAAAACAAATTCAAGATTAGACGAGTTAAATTGTAATTGAAAAAATTTTCAGTTATGAAAAAAATAAATTTCATTTTTATTCCATGTTTATCTGAGTGTTTATAAACACTCAGATATCAGAGCTAATCAATGCGATTATCAGATATTTTTACTGCATTTTTTAATGAAAACTGTATAAAATTAATCTTTATAAATAAAAATTTCCTAATAGAATTCTAAAAGTTGTTGAAAAAGTAGAATATTTAAATATAAAAACGCAGGAATAAGTTGACTTTAAATTTCAGTGATGTATACACTTTTATATTCATTTTATCAGACAAAATGAAAGCTTCCATTAAATTCTCGGTTAAAATTAAAAACGCTTATCGTTGAAACCAATCCATCCATCTTTACAATTTTATTATTATTATTATTTGAAAAAATAAAGGAAAATTGGAAGACACTATCTTTAATTTAATTATATATATATA
>JAAAKQ030506951.1:0-20006 GCA_010016005.3 Zanna intricata | reverse complement strand
AAGAGGCAATCACCTTCGTGAACAATTATTTTGCACAGAAAAACGCCGAGTACTATTTGGACGGGTTACAGAGATGGAAGCATCGCTGGGAGAAGTGTTTAGAGGTACAAGGAGACTATGTTGAAAATAAAAAAAAATTTCTAAAAAAATGTCTTGTATCTTTGTTTGGTCGGAAACTTTTCAGACCACCCTAGAAAACCATGTACAGCAGTTTCTGTCAGATATTAGAAAATCAGCTTAGAAAAAATTGAATGAAGGATCGCTGGAAACCATATTACGAACCTGTAAAAAAAAATCTAAAACTTAGTAAAAGACGATTGTACTGCTAATCAACGAAATAAAGGTTAAATGTTTTCATATATCTAAAGAGTGGTAGTGAAAGCGATTGTTCCTATGGATATAGAGAAAACAGAGAACTTGTTCAGGAACTGGACATATAATGCCGATTTCGAGTTACAATTAATAGTAATAATAACTGTTCAATCAACAATGCAAATATCGAATAAAAAAGAGTAAAGAATTTAAAAAATTTTAAATAATAAAAAATTGTAAACAACAGTTGTACAGTAATAATAGTACATCTAATTTAGTGTAATAACCACTAAATATTAATCATGAATTACAACTAATAAAAAAATGAAAACGGCAATAAAATATAGAGTTAAAATTGTTGTTATGGTAATAGTTATTATTATCTTTCCTAGTAAGATCATTAGAATTTCTAAATTTAGTATTCCTTTTTTAGCTTCATTCTTTTGTTTCTTGTTGACATGTTTCGGAACCACTACATTGTCAAAACTTATTGTACTGATATTTTATATTTCTGTTAACCAAAAAATTAACTGGGAGGGGATTTTAGGGAGGATCAACGCCGCTCCTTATATTTGACGTCAGTCAGGCTAATCTGGCCTTCTTCTTGTTTATTGGTTATTAATGGTTATTCTTTTTTTTATCAATTATTAACGTATAAACAAGAAGAAGGGCAGATAAGGTATGACGTCAAATATAGGGAGGATTGTTGATAAATAAGGTTGCTACATAAAGATTAACAAAAATATAAAATATTAATACAATAAATTTCAACAATGGAGTGATTTCGAAACGCGTCAACAAAAGACAAAAGAATGCAGCTAATAAAGGTAAGCAGTACTAAACATAGAAAAACTTAAAAGACCATAAATAAAAAATGATTACTATAATAACTGCCCTATTAGATTGATGAAAATGTTTTTAGGTTACAAAAATTATACTTGTCCCAGTAACCCACATAGTTACTCGATTTATTTTCAATCAAAAACACAGCGACTTTGACCATACTGATCGGTAAAAATCTAAGTACCAATCAAATATGATTAAAGTTGTGTTTTCGATTGAAAATAAATCAAGTAACGATGAGATTAATTTATCAATTCCTTATTTTCTTTATCAATCTCATTTTAATACGAAACATATTGTTTTTAATCTGCAATGAATTCTACAGGATGAATTTAGTAAAAACACTATTAAGAGTACTATTTAATATTTAAAAATAAGTTGTGATACATTTCGTTCATCATACCCTCTTTCGTTGAGGTCTAGTATATAAATGGTTTACAGAAAACACTGGCTTAATATAATAAATATGTTCAGGCATAGAGTTGTAAGTAGAGAAAAATATCTTATATTGAAAAGTAAAAGAAAGTTCATGAAGTACAAAATGATCGAATGAAAGTCTAATGGTGAATGAAAGACCGAATGGGTTTTGATTTCATTGTTTGAATAAAGTTGAAGATGGGATTGTCCAGAGAGTCCCATGTACGAGTCTCGTATATCAAGTTATACTTCTCCTAAAAAATGAACGAACTCTAGTTTTTAAAATAAATTCGGAGACAAATTTCTGTTTTGAAAAAGCATGGTTTTATGCGTGAACAGTATTTAATATACGCTTTATATAAATCATGAAAAATACTTGACTTGTTTTTTTATTTCAGTTTTTACATAGAGTCCAAGATGGAATTGTCCACAACGTTTCATGTACAATTACTAAAAATTTTTACACTGAAATAAAAAAGAAACTTTATTAGTAGGCAAATTATGGAATAAAGGTTCAATCCGCAAAATAGTCAGTCCGTACCATAAAGTCACACTTGGTCATCAATAGTCTTTATGTAAAAAATGAATGATCACTTAATTTGAAAACAGATTCGGAGAAAACAAATTTCTGTTTTGGAAAAGCGTGGTTATATGATGTTTGAATAGTGTAGAATATAAATATGAAACAAATCATGAAAAACATTTGACGTTGTGGGTTTTATATAAATAACCCAAATATATGCCTAAATATAAAATTGTGAGGCTCAAAAATTACCAAACTACATTAGTTTCAATGAAATTTAGATATGCATGTTAAAATTTGATGAAAATTTGTTGAGTCGTACTTGACCGTTCAGGATCAGTTGATCTTGGTTGGACCACTTCTGAAGTTTGAATATTTTTATAATTTATAATTATAATTACTCTGGGACGTTGATGAACTCCAATAACAAAACAAGAACGCTTATCGAAATACTGTTTTGCGCATAAGATTACATATTTATTCAGGATTTTTAAAATACAATTCATATATCTAAAATCATTCTTATTTATTTTATAAAATGATTTTGAAAGTACAAAAGTGTCGAAAAAATGTATGTTAAAGATTGCAGCGTTACCGTCTAGCTGCTAAATTGACGTACTTGCCACAAGGGACGCTAGCAGCGCTCCTCGGTGTGTGATATAAATAATGAAGTTATATATCGGTGCAACTGGAACTATGGTGTTACTTGTCAAGTTAGGTGTACCTTTGGGAAGAGGCAGAAAATTAAATTAACATTCATTTTCAGAGTGCAAAATCCTTTAGAAAATGACATTTTGCGGTTTTTTTATGTAGTAAAATTCTAGCGTAAGCCTAACTCTTATTTTTTTGTAATATTTATGAAAAATTCATTCTGTAAAAACCTGACAACATTATTTGTGCTTTTAGTGGTTGTGATCAGCATAAATAAAGCGGTAAAATTTGTAATGTACATTCTTTACATATGTTAATATAATAATTAAGTGTATTATCTTAATAGTTTGCGTTCAACCATTATCATATTGAATTTTTCTATTGATTTGTTGAAGTATTTTGTGAAAATTAAACTCCGTTAAAAAAATTTCACGTATCGATTTTTTCGTTCGCTAAAAGTTTTACAGCGCGTAGCGTATTTATAATGTTATAAACAATATAAATATGCTATATTATTTTATGCATAATTTCTAAATATATGCTTTCATTAAAATTTAAATAAAATTATTTGATTTTTATTAAAAATAAAAAATATATATATATCTTTATTTAAAAAAAAAAAAATATATATATATATATTCTTAAGGGGAGGGAATTAGTCGTTTTGTCCGTGGCGACGTAACCGCTAGAGCGGACGCTGCTTTTTTTTCTTTTCTTTTTTTTTAACCTCCGGAACCACATTTAAGGTATATCTTCAGAGGATGAGATGAATGAATTGTAGCGCGTGTGTGAAAACTGCCATACCTGACCGGGATTCGAACCCAGATGAAAGGCCTAGACGCTACCACTCGCGCCACGGAGGCCGGCAGAGCGGACGCTGCTTGCACAAGACACACAGTCGCTGTGACAGGACATTATATTACAGTTTTCTCGTAGCATTCGGCTCGTTGAATTCTAAGAGAGTGTTTAATAATTTCATAAGTAGCAAAAAATCTTTCCACAATTAGAGTATTTATTATCATTTTCTTTGATTTCAGACAATAATTTCTTTAAAATTGTGTAATCGAATTTAACATTTACTTTTATGGTTTGATAATTGGAAACATTTTTAAAAACGAAGTAAGAAACTACTTTCTGAAAGTATTAAATTTGCTTACATATTTTTTGTTTCACAGTAAAATTTGTTTATTCTGCAGTGTGAAATTATTTAAAGATTTCTTGAAATGGTAAGTCAGAAATTTTTTATATCTTTAAAATTTAAGTTTCTTATTTACCTAGGAAATAAAGTTAATAGTATCAGTAACGTAACCATTTAAAAATGTAAACTATGATGTATAAAAAGTCAGATTAGTGTCCTTGCTACTTTAGAACTGAATTAAAATTTAATATATATATATATATATATATATATATGTGTGTGTGTGTGTGTGTGCGCGCGCGCGTGTGTGTGTGTCAGTCCTTAGAATAGATGACAATAAATCATCTGATGCTCTCATTTTGACAATCAACACTTGATTTTGAAACAGGATTTTATACATTAATTCTGTTTTAAAATCAATTTATTTGTTTTTTTTTTTTTTTTTTTGTGTACCGGCTGGGTTGAAACAGAAGATAGTATCACATACTTTATTCTTTCTAGTGATGAACTTGAAAAGCTCATTACATTGAAGTATAATGCAACTACAAAGAGTAGACAAAAATTTCATTATTTATTAACTTCAGTTGTACTAAACCTTAATTTTTTGTAACAAAATTTCATCATTTATTTAGTTCAGTTGTACTAAAACAACTGAAAAATAGGAATCTTTCAGTTGTTTTTCAGCCGGGAGGAATCTTTCTTAAATAAATGATATTTTGATACTTGAAAAAAAGCAAAAATAGTTACCAGAATGCAATAAAGAGATTCAAAAGAGTGGAATGAAAATAGATATAGAAAAAAGAAAACTAAAACAACAGTTCTGACTAGAAGTATAAAAACAGAAAAAGACACAATGAGAAAAAACAGAACAGATGAGAAACAGAACAAATGAGAACAATGAGAAATAGAAGAACAGAAAAAGTTAGAGAAATGAGGTGAATGCAGGTTTGTAAAGAGTGAAGTGGAAGAAAATAGAAAAATAAATCTAGGCAAATCTGACAAGGCAGTAGATTTCTCCCCGTTGTCAGGAGCTCACGAGAAATGATGTTCTAAAGAAATGTAAGGTCGAATAGTATAAATGATCACATTACATAATGAATTTGACTTACAGTACAGGTATATAGCAGGCTGCAGATAAGAAAAATCCAGTCAACAGAAATTTAATTTTTAAGTATGATTATTAAGATGAATAATTCAAGAAATAGCTAAGAATTAGTCAGACTAGGAAAGGAAATATGCCAAGAGGAAAACCACAGAAGAAATGATGAATAAAGCGGAATAGAATAAGGGAAGAAAATGACAGACATCCGTAGAGTACTTCAGGAGGTTTATTGAAACCAGAAAAAATTAAAGAAACCAGTGAGGGTTTCTTAAGAGCCCTATCCAATAAATATTTGTTAAGAATAATATTAACATTATGTTATCTTATAAAATTAAAAATTCCATTTATTACAACTGGTTACAGTGCTCAACAAAAAATTACTTCTTTTTGTCACAAAATATGTGTACTTATTGGTATTTTTTATGCTGAATTTAAAAATGTAACTAGTTTTTTCGTTATCACGTAAGATTTTTGAGTGACAAGTGATTTAAATTTGTTGACATAATACAATAAAATACATGCTTAGAAGATGGAAGTGTCAGTTTTCTTGCAATATTTTCTTTTTTGGTACTATTCTATTTCAGGTCTATTTCTTTTAAGTGTCCAACAATAGTCTGGAAGCATGTTTGGACCCACATTCCCTGATATCGTTTTTCTGTAGTTGAAATGTTCTGACGGAACCGCTCCCCATGTTTATCGCTCACTGCTCCAAGATTTTCTGGGAAGAAATCCAGGTGGGAATGCAAAAAATGGATTTTCAGTGACATATTGCATCCTATAAGTCTGTATGATGTTAAAAGATCATCTACTATTTCTTTGTAATTTTCTTCCTTATGATTTCCTAAAAGTTTTTGCAGACACTCTTGAATGATGTCCAAGCAGATTTCTCAGCCTCATTCAATTGATTGTCAAAGTTATTTTTTATCAGTTCCTGCATGTGTGGTCCTATGGATATTCCTTCTTTAATCTTAGGTTCACTAATTCTGGGAAATTTATTTTTTAAATAAGCAAATCCTGACCCATTTCGATCCATAACTTTGACAAAGTCCTTTAGAAGATCAAGTTTTATGTGAAGTGGATGCAAGTACACTTTTTTTTGGATCAATCAACAATTTGTTTTCAACATTCTTTTCTCCAGGATTAAAACCTACTCTCTTCGCCCATTCCTTCTGATTACATCTGTCTCTACTGTCCCATTCACACAGAAAGCAGTAATACTTCATGTAACCAAACTGTGTAGTCCCAGTAGAAGTGCAATAACTTTTAAATCACTGCGCTATGTCATTCAAGTTATAGTTTATTAAGTATGCCATTTAGTCTATAGTTTATTTTGTTCATAAGTTTCTTTCATTTTGGCAGCGTGGGCAAGTGGTATGGCCGGAAATTTGTGTCCAATGTGAAGAAGTAAAGCTTTCATGCTATTCTTTGAAGAATCTATAAATTAACCCCATTCCTCTATTTTTTGTTCGTGACAAAGGGCTTCCATAAAACAACCAATATTATTACAGAAAACAACTTCATTTTCAACAGAAAAGCAGTTTTCAAATTCATTTTGTCTATTACTAAATGCAGCAACTTTTGTTTTATGATGAAGGAAATTCCAACCTTTTAATTTGGAGCCCAAAAGTTTAGCTTGACTTTTAGAAAGATTCAAATCTTGAACAGGAACATTAAGATCTTCCTAAGTGAGAAAATGAGGTTCAGAAGTTGAAGCTCGAAATGAAGGAAAACTAGTTAAATCATCATCATAGCTGTCATTGTCAGATTTATTTTCTGTTTCATAATCACTTAGTATTACACTTTCAGAAGGTTTTGACAATGATAGTTCATCACTGTGAGGAACAGGTCTGATAGCAGATGGTAAATTGGGGTATTTCATAGTATGTTTTGATTTAGAATTGGTACCACAAACATTTGTCAAACAAAAGTAACAGTCTGTGCAACGATCTCTTGGCTCCCTCCAGATCATTGGCACAGCGAATTTCATGCATCGAGATCCTTTAACCCATTTTGAAAGAAGAGTGACACAAGTAATGCAACAATAATGAGGAGCCCAGGTCTTGTCCTAGTCACCAACTTTACGTCCGAAATAAAGTTCGTAACACTTTTTAATGTATAGAGTAAATATGCACGGATGATTTTTTAACATTAACTTGCTACAAATGTAACAAAATGAGTCTGATTTATTTACACAGTTTCTAGGCATTGTGCCACTTGATATTTTAAACACATAAAAATTACTTAATTGTAAATTAACAAAGAAATACGCAACTAAACAAATTTAGAGACAAATTTTTTTTTTTAACCTCCGGGACCACCATTAGGTATTACTTCAGAGGATGAGATGAATGATTTGCAGTGTGTGAAAATGTTGTGCCTGAGTGAGATTCGAACCCAGGACCTCTGGATGAAATGTTAAGATGCTGCCACAAAGGCTAACTAGAGATATATCTGAATGCTTACTAACTGTGATATGAATGCACATTGCCTGAAACTGGTTAACTATTATGATTAGCCACAGTTGTGATACAATTCTGAATAATCATCAGCATGAGTCATTGCTGTACAAACATAATTACTGTACTCGGTTATGATTAATCTCTATAAATATCTATTACAAATAACAATTATTCTGTACTAAAAGTCATCAACAATAATATGTAACAATATTATGTAAATCAAAAAATGCAATGATAAATAGGGCATAACAACAAAACGGAGGATGATAGCAAAAATTCTGAGAACATTTTTGAAATCAGCAAAAAAAAAAACACTTTTATGTCAATTTAGTTGCTTTGGGACAAAAACTTTGTTCACCAGTGTTATTAATTAAATATATTAATATTTATTACATTTAGAAAACTGTTTATAAATACTATTTATTTTTACAGGTTAGGAGTGGCTCCACAACATCCACTCTTGAGTGTAGCACACACTCCACCCCCAACTCCTCCACAAGTGTGTCCAGAAGTACCACTTGGGCCATGTGTTAACTCGAAATATCGTACAATCGATGGATCGTGCAATAACCTTAAAAATCCAAGATGGGGTACACCAAATACAAGATATGCAAGATTATTAGCTCCTAAGTATTCAGACGGTAAGTTTGTATATTCCACTATTATTTTGTTATTTATTGTTTTGTCTTCATTCATGAATTTTTAAAATAATTATTTTAAAACAAACGAAATGTAACTAGTAAAATATTGAACTAATTAAGGAAAAAGAAATAGCTGTTTAAATAAGTCATGAATATCAAAAACTATTATTTATTTGAACGTAAAAATTTACAAACAAATAATCTTCTAAAAATTTATATGAGAAATAAGGAACTAAATAAATACAAATATTATAAAATAGAATTTTTTTTAAATATGTAAATTCTAATGAATTTGAGCTGCCTTGCAAGGTTTATGATAAATAAAGGATAACTTACTTATAAAGGTATTTATAAGGTTACCAGGATTTACAGTCAAAACCACTATAGTTTGACCAAAATAAAAACTGAAATTTGTTAAAAAAAGACGTTATACAAAAAAAAAAACTAAAGAAAATATTAATTAAACCACTTTCGTTAACTACTTCAAAAATATTTTGCAGTAAATATGATACATATTAGATGTTAATAGTGATTAAGATAAACAACCGTAAACTTTCAAAACCATAAAATTTCATCCAACCAAGAAAATCATTGCTAAATTAATCATAACAATTAATATTAATATACTAAATACATTACTTCAAGTGGTCCTTTTTACCTTGTATCAATAAATTAAAATTAAAACAATAATAACATTATTAATTTTGAAATGTGTTACAATTACAGGAGTCCACGCACCACCAGTTTCAGTTACTGGACATAAATTACCAGGTTCAAGATTAGTGAGTATAGTTTTGTTCCCTGATGTACCAATTCCTGATCCAGTATGGACATTGAACTCTATGCAATGGGGTCAAATAATAACACACGACATGTCAATGGCTATGGGTACAACTCAAGCAAGTAAGTAAATTTTTATTAATAAATTATACTTATTATAAAAAATCTATTCCTTAAGAATTATGAATAACTGAAATACTTTTAATAAATTTTTTTTTTTTAAATTGTTAGAAGTGATTTAAAAAACAAATTAAATAAGAATATGTCTTTGAAGACTTTTTTCAAGCTATTGTGTAACTCTTTCATGAATTTTATTGAAGAAGATTAACTGTCATTAATGGTACTTATCTTGCATTATTTACCAGATCTATTTTATTAAAAATTTTTAATTTATTAATAAATTTAATGAGTGTTTAACTAATACATTTTTGTCAAATTTGTATATATTTAAATTTCATATTGTTCAAAAATGCTGATTTTAGAACTTTTAAAATTACTTAACTCAAAACAAACTTATTGACTGTTCCCACTTTTTGAAAATCAATATTTTTGACTATTTTAATTTTAATTTTATGATTTTTTAAGAAAAATTAAAACTAAGCCATTGAAGCTAATAACATACATCCAAAAAGCAACTGCCTGTGTTCAAAGCTCTGCAGAACTGGTTTATTAAATATAGCTCTTTTTCTGTTTTAGCCTCCGAAACTACTGTAATATGAATGAGAATGAAGTGTGTGAATGTGAATGAAGTGTAGTCTTGTTCAATCTCAGGTCGACCACTCCTGAGAAGTGTGGTATTAGGTATTAAATATAGCTGGAATTCTGAAACATCACATATACAGATGAAATGTAGTTCACGTGTAATATAGGTGAAGTTTAGACTCACATTTTATTTAGACTTTTATTTCTTTTTAATATAGACTCACATCAGTCTCTCTGCGATATTACAATATTATTTTTACTAATTATATCTACCTAATTTACCCTTCACATAACCCCAAGTCATCTAGGGAAAACTGATGTAGAAATGTTGTGTAGGAAACACAAATACTAGAACAATATAGATGTCCCATTAACCAATTTTCAAGCATTTTATTGCATCTCTCTTAAATAAATGCACACATTATTATTGGGTTGCTAATATTTGTTAGAATTCAGTACTAAATAAAACAAACTGAAATTTATGTTGTTATATTTAGCAATTACTGTTTTTTTTACAACCTTTCAAGTTTCATCTACAACTTTAATCATCACATCAGCAAATGTGAAACAGAATCTGAAACATTTCAATCATCTGTGAACATACAATCAAAAAAAAAATTTACTTATGCTCTTTATCTTCTTATTTATTTGATTAAATCATGATACCTGCTACATCATACAACCAAACTCAAAACTGGTCCTTTTATATCAGATTCTAGATTTCTCCTGCCAATAGTGACTCTATTCCTTCAGAATTTTAGATAACCTGTTCAGGTTCATAGTTAAAACACGACGGTTTTTCTTTAATACAACTCTTTAATCTAACTCTGTCATTAATACAAACCACTCACAGTTCTTCTTGAATGTCAATATTGTTTCCCTTCAGTTTACAGAAGTGCAACATATAACCAATTTAAAAAATCTCATCTTTGTTTTCTGTAACCCCTACCAATAAGCATAAAAATCAATTGAGTCTCACTTCTAGATGAGCAGCCAGGAACTGATATATCTTACTCAGCTTTATGTTAATTATTTAGTTACAAAAATGTTTATTAGTATCATTCATTCTACTAAATCTATCACATTTATTATAAACATCTTATTCTTCACAAAGTGAAAATTTTTACAATCCAAGAATTTAAAACATCTGACTGCTTTAACAGATTGATTTTCAATCATTATTTCTACGCCATTTTACTCTTTCACTTTAGTTCTGTTCTTAGAAATGTATTCTGCTGTTACATTTTATAAATCAAAAGATTACACTACACACTTCATCTGATATTAAAACTGGTCAACTGCAAATAATAGTGTTTAGATGCTCTCTCCTCTAAGTCAAAATTGAAATTACAAACCAACTTCTGTGTTTTTTTTCCAAAATATCCTGAAGATATAACTTAAGAAGAATAAAAGGAGATTACAACCCAGTCCAAACCCTTGATTTTGGTTGTAGTTGGTCTCTAGTTGAACACAATTTGGATTCCTTAAACGAACAATAAATGTTTATGTAAATTTCTTCTAACTCCATGTTCAGTACCGAATGCCTTAACACAATCAACAAAAAACAGGTGACCTTCCTGAAACCTTGTTGAACTCCCTCTGCTTCTCACTAATCTGTTATAAGACAAAGGCATTATATTTAATTAATATATACTAAAACTCGAGTGCTCTTCCATAATAATGATTCAGCTAATGGCATTATACTTATTACTTTTTGACAATTTTTTTTTCAGATTTATAAGTCACTATGTGCAATTGATTCTCTTGTTTAGAATAACGGCCTTTTTAAAAATGGGAATCCAATTAACACGCCTCTGGGCAGCCTTAGTTTGGCTGTAATTCATTCTGACTGAATAATCCGTTATATATTCAAGAATTTCTAAAACCTTCCCTAGAATTGAGGAGATGAATATATTATAATGTTTTTTTTTTTTTTTAAATATTTGTTACTCTTTAATAATAATTAGTTAAAGGACATATCTGGTAATTATATTAAAAAAGTTCAGTTAAAACTGTCAACTTCTTTATTAAATTTAAAAAAATTTCTCTTCAGTAAACATGATTATGTTTTTTTTTTAACTCATATCATTTCAAGTTTAAAGTAACAGCAACATTATTTTGTTATAACACATTAAACAAAAGTATAATGATTACAAATAAACAACACTTAAACCACAACAACAACAAAAAATAATTCAAAAAAATATTTTCTAAACAAAAAAAAAATTAAATATTTTCATTATCGTTAATTTTTTTATTAATGATTTTAATCATATTTTTATTTTTTCAGAGGCTCACTCAATTCAATGCTGCAGTCCAGATGGTAGATTACAGATTCCTCCAGAATATGCCAATTCTTACTGTTTCCCAATTCTTATCCCTGAAGATGATCCAGTATACTCTAAATTCAACCAAATGTGCATGAACTTTGTAAGAAGTACAACCGACTTAGATGCTGGTTGTTCAACTGGAATTCATCCAGCAGAACAGGTAATCAGTTTTTTAATAGTATACAATTTTCTGGAAAAAAGTTATCACTAACAATCTTTAACTAGGAATACATTTGTGTGAATCTGTGCTCAAATGAAAACCATAGAATATACTAAAAATAAACATCATAACAGATCTGCTTAATAAATCATAATTATTTGAATAGATTAATTCAACTTAAATTATGTTCGCTAAATTAAAACTTTTAAGCACATTAATATGAATAAGGATTACTCTTATTAAAAAATACAAAAAAAACTTCTTTTTTTTTGTAATAATATTTTTGAATATGAGGGATGAAATACACAACATTCTCTTACATGTACCACTGATTCTTAAATTTATAAACATCTACCTGATGTGCAGTAAAAATGAAAAGTGATTTATTAAAAAAAAATAAAAAATAATGGAAAAAATCAAAATTATATCAGAAAAGGATTAAAAAATTAGTTAAGATACAGTTTATTTTCAAGCAAAAATATAAATGACTTTTTTTTTCTTTTTTTGTTTAAACTCCGGAACCACCGTTAAGGTATATCTTCAGAGGATGAGATGAATAAATTGTAGCGTGTGTGAAAAATGCCATGTCTGACCGGGATTCGAACCCGGGACCTCCGGAATGAAAGGCTGAGACGCTACCACTCAGCCACGGAGGCCGGCAAATGACATGGGTTACGTAATATATATATATAAATGTTACAAAAAGAAAAATTAGAAATAAACAGTTTTTAAATATGTCACTCCACTGTATCTAATTAAATTCTGTATTCAACATCACTGCTTCAAGACAAGATATAGTTACAAAAAGTGTGAAAAACATTTGCATTTAGTTAATAACATTTTTGCATTATCCCATCATCTTTCTTGTAACTTAGGAGGCCTGATGTATGCAATAGGCAGTTCAGCGTTCAACTATTACACTCGTTGTGCAGCCCATGATCAAGAAACCAGATCGGGAAACAAAAACTTCCGAGGCAGTTCATAGGTAGAGAATCTTATATAAGAAGATTTTATATAAGATCTGGCATGTACTGGTTCCATTATTAAGATCCAAGCATCCTTGGTATAGAAAATGTAGCAAGGTTAGACTTACACTCAAAAAATGGATAACAGGGAAGAAGAGATAAGGAAAAGCAGTGGATGGTGTGAAAATACAATCAACATATCAGGGTACATCAGAGTATTTTATACTCTCGATCAGAACTCATCCCATCATCATAAAATTTTAAACATCAATAAAAATCTTTGATGTTGAGCTGAGCAATTTATAATTAAGATGGATGTTTCCAAGTCACACAATTCTAATAGCAGATGAGATAAAACTTTTAAGAAACATGTAATTATTTTTGGGTAGCTCTTTTATTTTTTGGAGAGAGAATTTTTGTTTATCATCTATTTAAACTAGGCAATGTAAAAATGTTGTTTTATTATGCGCTGCTCCCATAAGGATAAAAATGTCCAGATTTACAGAGGAATTATATGTAAGATGAGTACGACTGCCTAGAAGCACCTTGACCTATCTTCTGATAAGGTTGTTGCCTTCTAGAATGGGTTATCCTTTCAACAAAATTATCTTTCTTTCAAAATAAAAAATAGTTTCTAAAAAGTAAAATCTATCCCTAAAACACTCAGTTGTATTTTGGAAAAACTCAAATCAATCTCCATAGTTAAAACTTTGACATACTCTGAAACTATCATTTACATGTTACTAATGAAAACTTCCATATATTCTCTTTCGAAATAATAAAAATACAGCGGAGTTGTTTGGATAAAATTTACAAACTCAATCCAATAGTTTAGATTCTAAGAACTAAAAAAAAAAGTCTAAAACAACTGAAATTTTTCTAAAAAAATTTATGTAGATTCAGATATTTGTAAAATGTGTAAACTGACTGAAATTTCAAAATAAAACTGTTTTACAGTCACATAAATTGCGACTTAACAGATCTCACAATAAAATTAAATATTGATAAAAGTTAATTTCTTTTTCAGCTTGTAACCGTAACACATTATATGGATGCTTCACTGGTTTATGCATCAAATGCAGAATTAGCAGCACGATTAAGAGAAGGAATCGGTGGTAGATTAATAGTTGAATATAAAGACGGTCGTCCATTCCCACCTCCAGCACAAAACAAAACTGCTACTTGTGATATTCAGTCAGAAGAAGAACCATGTTACCAGTTTGGTGAGTATTTTAATTCTGTTCTATTACTTTGTAAACTTTTTTCACAAATAAGTTGTGTTATATATATTGATAAAAAATAAAAAAAGTCTGAGAGGCTAGTAAAGCAAATTAAACTTAAAAAACATAATACAATCAAATTTAGATAGAATAAAATACTTGTGAGAAAAATATTTCTACATATAGAGGTGCGATATATAGCATATTACAAACAACAAAATTTATACATCAAAATACACATTATGGACTTAGTTTTTAATCTTTTTCTTTCATTTTAATTATTACTTTTTAACTGAAATTGGTTTTTTGTTTATTTTATAATCTTATTTTATTAGGTTTTTGTATTGTAAAAATTAGCAATCTATTTGATAGGTCATTAGATATTATATACCTAACAACCTATCACTAACAGTTACATTTTGATGTAATTAAAGCTAACTCAATATTTTAACTAATTTTTGAACATATAACTAATTGTACATAGTTGAAAATAAAAAACTCACTATTCTATGTATTTCAGTGAAATTGCAGTATCTGATTCCTTAAAACAAACCGAGTCCAAAGAAAAAGCCAAAGAATAAAGAATAATTATAAAAACAGTAATATATATAAAAAGAAGGATTGATAAAAATCATTCCGCTCCTATAAGTGAATATTCTTCCGTATAGTTAATATATTTTAATGGTCTGGAAAATATGATATTAATTCCACTAAGTGAATATTGTTTTAATATTCCATTAATTTAACTTGATCGTACTGATAACACTAACATTAATCAGACATCAATACTACAAATAATTTACATAATTTATTTCATATAATTAAAGAAGAAAATAAATAGTTAATATAAAATGATATTTAATACATTTATTTTATTACAGGTGATGTTCGAGCTAACCAGAATCCTCAGTTGACAGTTCTTCAAATCACTTTACTAAGAGAACATAACAGATTAGCTACTGCACTCGCACATCTCAATCCGCACTGGGATGATGAAACACTTTATCAAGAAGCAAGACGTATTCTTATTGCTGAATATCAACACATCAATTACTATGAATGGTTACCAATCTTTATAGGTAATAAAATTAAATGTACCATTTAAATTTATATTACAGAAGGAATAGAAAACTAAGCTTCACCCGATAGGTATTTCAGCCAGTAATTTGGCTGTCCAACAGATGGAGTAATCAACCTACTGAGAATAAATGAAGTGGGTTTGCTACCACTTAATTTTACCAGACTGTGTATCAACTCCACCTCATATTGGACCAAAACAGGCGTAAACACAACTACTATTTAAACTATCCAAGTAAGAAGGGATGAAAAGCATACGGAAAAAAGAAAAACAGAGAAACATTAAATGATCAATCTAAAAGAGATTACTTCTCATCAGTGAAATACCTTACCTGACCAATATTCCATTAGTATTATTACTGCTGGTATTATATTCTTAAGTAAGTAGTGTAAAAAAGCAATAATATTGTTAGTTCACAATCAGTGAAATCAGATTTCTTCTACAACATCCTTTTTAATCCATAAAGATTATAAACTCAAGATAGTTTATCTGGTTACAATTAAAGGTAGCTATAATTAATTGAACTCCATTAAAGAAAAATCAAGAACACCACCAAAAAACAATGGTACAGGAGAACTCAAATCCAAGGAAGAGTTACTTGGATCCAAACCTTAGTTATTGTATTTGTCAAATGCAATGGATCAACATTAAGTAATACAAGTAGAAAGCTCATTATTAAGGAGAGACTATGAAATACATTATCTTCATAAGAATTTTTTCCTAATTAGCTTTGAAATTTTGTACATTGTACAAATTCACAAAATTATCCTCCCAACTGATAGATACTTCATTTTTTGCACTAACCCAATGAATCAACCATTACAATATATTAATTTCCCATCTAGAAGGACTATAGCAGAGTTATATTATTAATGTTTGTGTGTGTGTTTGATGTTGGCCTCTAAATAATCTTATATCTCCAGAACTACTGGACTGACTTTGACCAAACTTGATCATATTACTTTATATATGGAACATTGATGCCTTTAAATATTCAACTTAAAAAATCAAGGGAGTGAAGCTATAGAGTAACATCAACCTCAATATCTTCACCTAATATATTTTTCTAGATACATCTGCTAACAATTAAAAACTTCACACTGGTCTGCTGATCATACAAGCAAAATTTGTTCTATGTAAGATTTGAAATTACATTAGTTAGTGCCAACTGTCATTGCTAGTATCGCTAAACCACAAATTAAATAGGGAATATTTTTTTTTTAGAGGGCGAAAAACGTTTGCTCGTTATCATCGCCTGTAATAAAATAAGTAAAAATAAAAACTAATAATTAAAACTGTAATAAAATAATTTTTAAATAATTAAACAAAAACCTACAACTAACATCACAGGTCATATAATAACTAAAATGTATTAACAAATTAAAGCATTAAAAGCAAAAGCTAAAACATAACTAATTAAAAAAAAATCACAAAAACCTTACAACTAAAATCACAGTCAGAAGAGAAAAAAAGATATATATATATATATATAAAAAAATTTAAACACGCATATAAAATTCAACGAAGTCCTAGAGGAGTGTAAAGAACCCCTTCTTGGATAACACAAAAATTAAAGAAAAAAACTAACTAATATTAAAAGCTACATTAAATTTTATGTAAAAAATTTATCTGTCAAATAAATAACATCATCCAGTTTAAAACCTCCTTGTCATTACCCAGGATTTGACTTATAGTCTTGGGCAATTCAAATTTACAACACAAGGCTGCATAATGCATGCAATCCACAAGGATGTGGCGCACAGTCAGAGAGTAGTTGTATTGAATACATACTGGTGCATTTATTGCTGCATCAGGTACCCATGAGTAGCTCTCGTATGTCCTATCTGCAATCGGCAGAGGAAGAGGACCACTTTCTCATGATGAATTTTCTGCTTGAGGAGTTCATGGCAACACAGAATCTTTAATATGCCACAGTCTACTGTCAACTGTAGCTGCACAGTCATCTTACCACTTTGCTCGAAGTGAGTTTTACACAGTTAATAAAGACAGATGTAGTAACATGGGTAGTGAAGCACAGTTTACTACATGCATCTTTAGCAGCAGACTCTGCAAGTTCATTAAACAAATACGGTCATACGGTCATCAAACAAATACGGTATGTGCATGAGCTTCTGTTAGAATCATTAAATTAAATAAACAAAAAAATGT
Source organism: Zanna intricata (assembly GCA_010016005.3). Lineage (NCBI taxonomy): Eukaryota > Metazoa > Arthropoda > Insecta > Hemiptera > Fulgoridae > Zanna > Zanna intricata. Next base: position 2,516 of record JAAAKQ030506951.1, on the reverse strand, counting down.
TGGATTTAAATAAAATGGTAAATATTTTAAATTAAGTTGGGCATGTATATGTATGTTAGCGGTGAATCAGAAACACTCCACAATTGTAGGCTTTTTTTATCTATTTTACTGAATTTAAATCAAACATTTTCTTCACAGATTGTTGTAAAATTTATACCAAATTATACTTGCATAAAATTATTAGTTTTGAATAATTTTCAACAGCAAACAATTAAAAACGGATATAATTCAAAAGAAAAACTATACAAAAACTAACCCACAATTTTTCAACAAAACATCTCTCCCATATTATTTATACTTTATATATGATAAAAATTTTATATAATTGCTGAGTAGTATTAGTTAATATTAAACTAACTAAAAAATGTAAACATGTAACATTTTTTTTAACATTAACTCATAATTTATTTTATAAAAGCAAAAAATCTTAACAGTTTCATTATTATTTTTAGGTACTGATAATATGGTAAAATACGGATTGTTATATCCTAAAGCTCATGGTTACATAGAAGATTACAAAGAAGAAGTTGACCCAAGCACAATTCAAGGTCATGCTACAGCTGCTTTCAGATATTTCCATTCAGCTATCCAGGGAAAATTACAGTAAGTTTAACTGAAGCAACACAAATATTTTGAAATATAAACTTTGAACTCATAATGATTGAACTAATTAATAAATAGAGACAATAAGATTTGATCACAAACTTAAAATTTCTGATTAAAGAAAAATAAATTACAAAATAGTATTTTTTAACAGGCTTCAACAAATGAGGTGGGAAAATTTGATCAACGTAATTATTTTCTTCAGTCTCTGATAAGTTTTCATATACAATAATGTACTGAACATGAATAATCAGGAACAATCCCTATTTCCCAGAAAAGAGATATTGAACAGTAAATAGTAGATTTATTTGAAATGTTAGCATCTGAATAAAGATAAGAAAATACTTCCAGATATTTTGCACATGGCTGCAATTTTAAATAATTTTCAACTAGTTAAACATGCCGGAGCTCTGTAAAAATATCTCTGCTGCTACACACTTAATAAAAATTATCTAATATGCAAGTGGGCTATTATATTTTTAGCTTAATTATCAACAGTGATATTCTGTAGTTATAGTCAAAATTTTCCTATTAAGAAACATTAATTGAATATTAACTAGCAGTTTTATTAAAGTACGGATGTAAAATTGTGTGACTGTTCAAACACTTTGCATTACTTATAAAATCACATTAATTTAACACATTCAATTAAGATGGTTTTTGGAAGTAAATGAGATTTAAATTTAAGCGACAAATCTTATGCACCTAAGTCAAGAATCTTATATACTCCTAACTTATTTTTTTTATCACAGTTTTATGACCTTAGCAAAATAGAAAATCTTTTCTACCAAAACTGTGGAAGAAAAAGGATGCTCCAAAAATTAAAATTTTTACTTTTTAGAGCTTGTTTCATCTCTGGAATAACCACTCTCTTTAGGTACTTTTGGTATAGTCTATATGCTTTTTGGGTCTTCTTGAAAAAACCCATAGTCTTTAAACAATATTTAAATATATCCTGTTCATTCAGGAAGCTAATCACATTCCTCAAAATTTATCTAAGCTATCAGAGATATAAAAAAAAATTTTAAACGGTAAAAATAACAAACTAGAAAAAATTCATTTACAATTATATTTCAGGAATGCTTTTGTACTGTCTTAATATATCAGATGAGTACAAAAAATTCAATAAGTTACACTATTAATGATGCAGTGAGTAAAAATCAGTAAATAAGACATCTCTGTGTTAGCTACAAGACAAGTAAGTATTATAATAGCTATCTGAAAGACATATTATTTATTATGTGTGTTCACTGCATTATAAATTTTATATGTTAGTTTTAGATAATCAACCAAAACTTCATTGAAACAGTACAAAAGTGCTCCTGGAATAAAACTGTAAGATATTTTTACAGAGTTAATGGTTATTTAAATCAGTATAATTTAACAAATTAGTTATTGATTACAATTACTCAAATTTGTAATTTGGTTTTTCTGTTGAGAAATCAATAAAATTTAGTAAAGAGTCGAAGATAATACAAAAGGGTTTACAAATATTTAGTGCATTATGTTTTTTTTTTTTTTTCTTTTTGTCTTCAGTCATTTGACTGGTTTGATGCAGTTCTCCAAGATTCCCTATGTAGTGCCAGTCGTTTCATTTCGGTATATTGCCTACATCCTACATCCCTAACAATTTGTTTTACATATTCCAACCTTTGCCTGCCTACACAATTTTTCCCATCTAGCTGTCCTTCCAATATCAAAGCACTCGCTTTGATAAGGCATCCTGGCATACTCATTCCAGGATGCCTTAATATGTGGCCTATAAGTTTGTCTCTTCTTTTAACTATATTTTTCCAAATGCATATTTTTTCAGCGATTTTCCACAAAACCTCTTCTTTTGTAACTTTATCCACCCATCTGATTTTTAACATTCTCCTATAACACCACATTTCAAAAGCTTCCAATCTTTTCTT
>JAAAKQ030506940.1:0-20006 GCA_010016005.3 Zanna intricata | reverse complement strand
GTGGCACAGACATTCGGTCTTATGCTCTAGGGCGACCGAATGGGGTGGTGGCGGGAGAAATGCCAGCAAACCAATTCTCTTAGAACAAAAAAAAACATTTATAGGAGGCTGGCGATAAGGGTAGCGAAGCTCCACCGGACGGTATCATTGGATGCCTCGTTGGTGGCGGAGGGTATATCATCTTTGGACTGGCTGGCCAAAGAGAGAAGAGATAGAGTCACAAATAGTAGAGAAGAGGTGAGGAGCGCCATGCTGGCTGTCTGGCAGGAGAAGTGACGGAGTGCGAAGGAAAGGCATTGGACCTACGCCTTGAACTCGCCGGGGAGAGTCATGCGTTAATGCTCTCTTCGTTGAGAGTTTAATTGTGTGTGCCTGGTTGTTTAAAAGGCTGTTTCAGCAGAAATTAATGGAGAAAGACCGTGAGAGGGACAACGGAGATGTTAGCTGCCGACGGCGATGGGCGCCAGCCTTTGGGAGTGGGTGGCGGGGCATTTGTATCCATAGTGGTCACCAATGATCAAAATGGCGTTGTAGTCACCAATGGCTCCTGTGGGACACGTACTTCGCGTCTGAGGCTGCATAGCTGTGTTGTAAATTCTGAGCTATAAATATTGTTTATTGTTGTGTAAACATCAGGAGTTAATAATTAATTAATGTGTTATGTGAATATTGGTGAGAATGAGGAGTGTGCCTGTGACACAGGTGGTGCTGATGTTATGCGTTCACGTCAGTTCCAACACCACCTTGCGTAAGGGAGTAGATTTTAATAGGCCCCACCGCATAACGGTGAATCCCACACACCTAGTATGTGCGGGCTACTAGGCGTTTGGTTCAGGAAAATTTTTCCACTTCCTACGGAAAACAAATACAAAAAGAAAAGATAATTAATTCAAAATATACATAATTCAGAATACAATTTTATAATAATAATAATTATAAATTCAATAAAAATAATTAAAGTTTCAATTATAATAATTATTAAGTAATAACTTTAATAATAAGAGTTTTAATTCAAACGATTATAATTTTAGCAGTAATCGTTATAATTAATAAAAGTAACAATGATAAATAATACAACGATGAAAATGACGGTAGTAAAAGAATAACAGATTATCATTAAAAGTAAAACCAGTTTTTAATATTAAAAATAATAAAATGGAGAATAATTTTAAATTGTAGTACTCTAATAATAATAATAATAGTAGTAATAATAATAATAATAAAAAACTATAATTATAATAATTATTTTATTGTATCTGGGATGCCTGTTCATGTATTTCCTTTAAATGAACTCATGATCCGCAAGGTTAAACATTGCTGGTTAACAAAGTCTGCATTTCCAGGATAAAGCCAACCGCTAGTAACAATTTTATAAGCAGAAATCATTATCAAAGAATATAGATCAATTTGCTAACATTTCCTTTAAAATATTAACCTTTAAATTTTGATCAAACTTTATTCTATTTACAAATTCAAAATCCACACCAGTGATTCCGTAGTATTAAAATATGCTATGCTGTTTCGATAATTAATTAAAAAAACTAAGGATATTTATATTCCTTCCTTGAAATTTTGAAAATGTTATTTAATTATTATATTTAAAATTAGATCTTTTAAATAGCGCGTTATTTTAATTTGATATAAGAATTAACTTATTTTGGATTTTAAAAACGAACTAAGTTTATTAGAATTCAAATTTTTTATAATTTTACTGTTTTTAATGTTTAATGTTGATTTCCTTTACATTTATAATTCTATTGAACTAACATAATAGTTTATAAGTCATCATCTAATAACGTTGAATCAAAATATTTGGAAATAATAATGTGTGTATTGAATTTTATATATTATCTATTTTATAATTAAAATAACATGCAAAGTTCATTAATTTAATGGATCTAATACTATGATTGCTTATTATTGTTTCTTTAATACTCATTTATTCTTGTTTTGTATCGAAATTAGAGATAATGAAAATAATTCTGTAATCATTTTTTTCTAATAAGTGTTGATGTTTTATATATATATATATATATCTTGTTATTTTTATAAATCGACAATGACAAAAGCAGTTATACATATTTTTGTATAATACATTTGATGGTTCCCATGTATCAGACTTACCTAAGGTGGTATACACTTTCCATTTTCATTTAGTAAACAGTTGAAATTTTATTGTATACTTTTTTGTTAGTTTTTGTAATTCTGTATTAATTATATTAACTCATGATACTTAAAAATTATTGTGTAAAGTTTATATTTTATTTTCTTAACATACATTATTTACTGTGAATATGTAATCAATGGTAATATCTGTAATTTTATATATGCAGGTATACCACAAAGTTCTGCCCGAACTCTCATAGCCAATTTTACTTGTGAAAATGATGAAAAATTTTCATATAAATGTCCTAAAATCGCTTCGTTTGCGTGTTATGGCTAATGAAAAGTTTTTCTCCGATTTCAGCTACTTCAGTGAAATGAGATCGTATTGAAATATTTAAGGCGAGAATTAAAAAAAAACAATATAAATTAATAAAAATAAAAAATAGTGATCTCATACGATTTTTGACCTGAAAAATTGAATATATAAGTCCCAGAATAGTATCTGCAGTAGCTTTTGAAAAAGCTGGGATGAAAAACCAACAAATTGCAGTAAAAACTCCTCTTTTTCTATGTTTAACATACAATGACTGTTAAATAGGTAATAAACACTTAAAATTTTTGATCAAAACTTGTACAGAATTTAATTCTTAACAAAATGGTGAAAGATAAGTTGAATAAAACCAAGAGAAGTTAGAAAATACGAACTTTATTTTGAAACAGTACGTTATTATATTTGTCACAAAATTATTTATTTAACATAACCAAAATCCAAATTTTTTTTGATGATGTGAAAAATCTGTAAAAACAAAATTCAAATATGAAGCCGTTTCAATACTTTAATACCACTCTATATTATAGTTTTGAGATACTTTTATAGGATATTTTAGGTTTAGAAATTAAGTAAGTTGTTAAATGATGTTAATATATGATTTACTTTTTGTATTTTTCTGTGTATTTTACTACAGTTGCTACGTTAGTCTGTTTTATCCTTAATATTTCCAATCTGGATTGACGGATTCGAAGGAAATTTTAAAGGATAAATTTATATATATATAAACTGCATTGATGTCATTTAATTTTGATTATAATCGGTCAATGTGGTAAGGAGATATAAATCTCATAACTATACGTATTTTAAAATTTTATTCAAAGTTGGTAAATTTTTTTACATAATTTAATGCCCTCAGGTAGCTAAGATGCTTTCTGATGATATTTGTCTTTTTCAAAAAAGCGAAGGGAAAAAGGTCTTTTTTTCTTTTTTTTATCGTTACTGGACTCAAAATCCCATTCTTACAGTAATTAGATGATTCAATTACATTAGTATGTCATTTTGTTATATATTTGGACAATTTCATTCAAGATTGGGGAATAATAGGCTTATTTTTGAGGCACTTTCGTTAGTTATCTCTCTCTTTGTGTTTTTAAAGTGGATAAACTTATTTTATACTGTTATTTCTGAATATAGAACGTTGATATTCTTTAATTTTAGTTACAATAACGAGAAGGCAGGTAGATACAGTCACTATAGGTCTTATCTTAAAGTTTTATTCTTTATAGAATAAGTATTTTTATAATTCTTTACTTGCTTACTTACATAGTTTAATTTTCTAGCTAATTTTCCTTGTAAATAGTTGTCTATTGAAAGTCAAAGTTGCCCAATTTTCTTGGTATTACCGGGAAAATATGTAACTTTTTACCGGCATTTTTTTAAATGCACTTGGAATTTCCTAATGTAAATTACGATTAGTATTCTGATTACTAATAATTAAATATACAACACTGTATAATGAATCTTGGGTACTAGTTTCTAAATATGTTATACAATTTAATATAGTGTAATGTAAGTCTGTATAAGGATACGCATGTGCATACATGTGTATATAATTTTCGTTCATTGCATTCTACCATTGGGAGAGGTTCCTGTCATGATCATTCTCCACTTAATTCTTTTTTGCACCAATCTCTCTGATTATTCGTATTTCCCGTTTTTAAAATGCCATTCAGCGATTGAAAACTTTCTTCATTTGCTTCCTTTTTTCCATTTACCAAACCCTCCATTGCTACCATTAAACATGTTCCCTTCATAGAATGTCCCAGCCAGTCCTTTTTCTGCTGACAATTACAATCGGCACATAACACAGTTTCTTTCCGGGTATGGCGCTTTTCGGCATAGCTTGGCTAGGTTTCGTCTTGTGGAATCAGGACTTTGCCCGGAATGTAGGATTCTGGACAGTGTTAGCCATGTGCTGTACGTCTGTCCCCGGTATGAGTTTACGCGTGACAGAGTGGTTAGGGAACTTGAGATATTGCACTCAGGCCTTGATTTAAGGGTCAATTGGAAGATGCGGGCTGAGTGGCAGGTTGTTGCTAGCTTCCTGCGGACTATTGCGTCTTCCAGGGTTGCGAAAGGAGTGTAGAAGGTAGGAGCCTGGGTGACTAGGATTCCGGCTTGTCCAGTTAGGTGGCTGGACATAGGCGATTTTGGCGACGAGCCACGGTTATTTTCTTCTAAGCCTACGGCGAGGGCGTTTGCTGTTGAGGTATCTTACTCTGATGCTAAATTTCGACCGCGGCATTTGCATCGGGGCCATCCCGACCGAAGCCTGGCTGATGACTGAGATATTTCAATAAGACAAAGGTCAATAAGACGACTCCCGGTAAAGCCCTTCAGGGCTAGGAACGGGAGGGGTGGTGTTGCGACCTGAATCATCACTTGGTAGGTGTCTTCTCCTACGGTGGTTGGGATGACAATTACATTTAACGTTTTCCTACTTTGTTTTGTTTTCCCTAATACCATATTCATTCGTTACACGATCTTGCCATCTCAACATTATTAATATTACTTCCATACCCCATATCTCAAATATCTCAGTCGCCTTTTCTCTGTCCACCTTCATTAGCGTCCATATTTCAGTTACATATAACATGTCATTCCAAAAATAAGATCTTGCCAATCTCTATCTTAAATCTAAGCTCAAGTTTTCCCACAACAGTTTTCTCCTCTTATTAAATGCTTCCTTACTCCTAGTTATCCTCATTTTAATCGCTGTAGTCCAAGTTAGGTTTTCAGTTATAATGCAGACTAAAATTTAACCCCGCATCAGTAAAATTATAAATTTATTAGACGGTCGGGACACAGATAGTCCAAGACAAGCACGGGATCACGGATCAACCCCAGGGCGTAGAGCTTGCTATGGTCGCCATTTCCATCAGGCCAGGGAACGGAATCCCCTGGACTTCGCAGTGTTCGTTAACCTTATGCTTGTGGGAATAATACTGATAAATAAAAATTAAAGTATTCAGACTTTATAGAAACCTGAAAAACAAACTAAATTACAAAGTTAAAATAATAGTTACTATGGTATACTTTTCAATGAAAAATTCATTACTTATTACTGTTGCCTTGGTGATGAAAATATAATAAAGAAGTGAACGGATTAATTTTTCTTTAGTAAATCAAAAAATTTACCCCCAAGGAGACTAAAAATCTATCTTTATAACGTAAAACCTTCCCTGGGATAACGCAAATGCATCCGAGAAAATTAAAAAAATCGGTCGATTGGTACTCGTGTGATGCTGATAGAAACAAAGAAGCAGACAAATTTTTGTATTCATACAGGTAAATAAAATTTAATTAAATTTTTATACCTTTTAATTTATACGTATGTATTTACAATAATGTATTGTATTTATGTATTTAATCAACTGTTTTTTTTTGTTTTTTTTTTATAGAAATAGTCTTTACAGTGATAATCAGGTCAGATATTTTTAAAATTTAATTTCGGACACATCAATTGTTAATATTACCTTTCTTTGCCTTTGAGCTTACATAACGGTACAATGTTCATTAAAACGATTCTCTTAAAATTTACACGAAAATTGTTCTTTCAAAGGATTTATTTTAAATTTTTGTCGTCGTTACTTTTAATCATTTTTAACTACACCATGTTTCGTTATGCTATTCAACGAATTTTACTTTATAATTAAGAAAGATATTCTTAATTTTTCTTTAATATTGTTAATTATAAGAATTTCTATTTCTTTCTTTTATATAATTTTATTTTTTATTTTTTTGCTCTTACATTTACATTCCTTTGTGTCTTTTTTTAACCATTGGTTGAATTTTAATCAAATTGTTTATTACAAATCGTACAAAAAAATGTTAATATTGTCGCATGTTCGCGGTTCGATCAAGTTATTTCGAGATTGACAGTTGAGAATTTTTATATAATTACAATTTATTGGTTTAAAAACATAAGTAAAACCAGAAAAATCAATAATAATGACAATAATAGTAATAATAATACGACAATCATAATAATAATAATAATAATAACAGGCAATAATAAAAACTCCCACAATAATAATTATAATAATGCGTATTATGGCAACAATTATAATATTAATTGTCAATAACAAACAAATAATCATAAATTTCATAGTTATTCCTAAGGTCCTAACCCCCCCTCGAGGGTGAAGTTGTCAATTAAAGATATTTATTTAAAGTAGAAAACATTAATGATTTTATTTTATTATTATATTTCTGTCATCATGGCAGCAGAATAAGTTATAAATTTTTCATCGACAAAGGACTTTATACTTTAGTTACGATAGTTTATGTTCTGTCTTTCACAATTATTTTATTTTTCAGGTTTTTAGAAAGAAAGAATACTTCAGTAATTATTTTATCATAGTATTATTCACGCAACCCCACAGGGTTGGGTACTCCCAACCTTGTGGAGGGGGGGTGTAGGGAGCAGGGCCCCGACTGAAGTATATATATATATATATACACATACGGAAATTACATTTTAAGTGAATGATATTTTGGCATTCCTCATATCTCAAAACGCATAAAAAAATCAATTTTTTGGGAGGTGAAATTGATTTTTTTTCGGTCACCGTGTGATCGAAAGTAATAAAGTAGACTCCGAAAAGTTGCTAAAAAATTTATGTTGGTAGATGAATACATCGAGGGGTGTTTAGAAAATAAGTATAGTTTCCGTAGATGTTAATCGTCTTCAACGCATGGTACTGTTAGCTCTTGTTTATAAACAAGAATGGTATCTTACCGCGTGAGTTTACAATTTGTTTCGAACATTAAAATGTTAAAGAAAATTGTAGGTCTAACCGATTGTAAATTACGGTTTATTATCCGGTATTTTAATGTAAAAAATGTACTAAAATTTATCGTAAAATAACTGAATTTTTCATTGTAAATGTAATGATTGATGAAATAATGAGTTTGACGGTTTAATCAAGAACGAAGTAATGTTTATGATAAAGTAGAATTAGTGGCCTTTTGTCACTAATCTATGGAGATATATGGAGATACAATATATAAGAAATATCTTCGTATATGCAAGGCGATAATAGTAGACCTCTGATAATCATCTATGAAAAGGATGACTATTTAGCTTTATTTTCCGATAAAGCTTCGTAATGAGGTGTGAAATAATTAGCGTAAATTTTTTATTAAGGATGAGAACGATATTATTATTTAACCTCTAGTAAATTTTATTCTTTTATCTATGTAAATTTTATCCAGCTTCATAAAAGTTCAGAGAAAAATATTTTATGTATTCAACTTGATAAGTTAGGATAGTAAAAGATGGTAAAATAAAGAACTATTATTTAATACTAAGAGATTTCAATGGTTGTGTAACCCCTTGTTATCTTAAAACTGATAAAAACAATTTCCATCTGCAAACATATCATTCAGAGTAAAATAAATAAGTAATCACAGAGTCGATAAGTGTCAAACCAGACAACGAAAATGCTTTTGTATAAATCAATTCAATACTTCAGCTTACGGAAAAAATCCTTATTATGCTTCCGTTGTCATTTTTAATAAAATGCCAACCATTTGAAAAATCTTCCTACCAATTTATTTAAAATACAATTAAACATTTTATTTTACCTCAACTAAATTATTCTGCTAATGGATTTTTAATCAATACAAATTGTACACAAAACAAAAGCCTCGGGTAAGTGCATCCTGTACAATGTGTACATAAATTATTTACTCAAAATAGTTTTTATTACCGGCTTCTGAATTGTGAATTATTTCGTAGTAAGCTTTTATTTTTAATGTATTTACCTTATTTAACATTATTTTATGTGTTTTGTAATAAAATAATTATTATTGACTTTAAACACATCTATTATTAACTTATTTGGTTTTATATTTGTAATTTATCTTATATTGACTCGATCTATATAATGTATTTTTATGCAGCGATCCAACTAAATATTTATTTATTACCTATAAACCTTTATTAAAAAAATCTTATTTTTAGATAATGCTGTAATCATTTTTTTTTTCGAAGACAATTTAATTAGATACATCATTTGTTAAACAGTTTTTATCTTTTGTTTTATAATCAATCCAGCTAAAAAGCAAACTGTTATGTTAAATTAGATGATATTCTATATCACTAATATAGATGATTAAATTAGTGATATTTTATTCTTTCTTAGATAAGGATCAAAATAAAGGCTAACAAAATAATTAAAAAAATATATACAATTATCTTTGAATATTTAACCAACATTTTAGGATTTTTAACTCGGGAACTATAAAATAAATACAAATATGAAAATTTTGTGAAGTAATTTTTTCACCAATTGCAATACTTTTACTTTATTTTATCATTTTACGGATAAATTTTACGTTATAATCTATCAATTTTTCAAATAAAAAATGTTCATTGATTTTTAACCTTCATTGTTTTTAATTTAATATTTAGATAATTAAGATATTAATGGTTTAATGCTCTAATATTTTGAAAGAAAATAATTAAACTAAAAATCTAACAAATAATCTAGATGAAGATAAAGAAATTAAGCTGCTTCAAATGAAATAAGATATTTTCATTAAGCAGGTTTAAATTTACTCGTACTTGTGAAACCTAAATGTAAAACGAACGAAAGATTAAACAACAAAATATTGTTGGATTCTAGCAAAACAATGAAAATTTTTAACTATAAATAAATTCATTCGAAATATGTAATTAAGACAACGAATAAGACTACAATGTGTTTTAATAATAAAACGTGATTTCTACATAAAAAATTACTTTATTTCTTTTGCAAAAATTTAATGAAAAAGAATAATAAGTTTTTGTAAATAAATTCAAATTTTTACGTGACCAGTAAAAGAATCTTAAGTTGAATTCAAAATATTTACTAACATAATTTTCCTACTATTTATCAAAATTTCATTAAAAAAAGAAAATTAAATATTTATGTACGTATGTGAAATTAAAGTTGGATTTTCAAAAATATTTCTAAACTGAAAATATTTTAATAAAACTAAACAAATGAGTCATTTTTAGTAAAAAAAATAATCATAATTTTAAGTTTTTTTTTTAAAAAGATGAGATCTATAACTTACTAAATAAAAGTATAGTAACAAGTTTTTCTTAAATATTATGAAAATTTGATAATTTTAAAAGTATATTACCGAACATTAAGCCTGACATTTCAAGGGGTCAAAAAATTGTTCACAATAATGAATAAGAGATCAAATGGAAAGTTAATTAGAGTAATAGGAGATGATCATGATGGATTTAGAAGTGAAGTAAAAGAAATGCATTAAGATTGCTTTGAAAGAAATGTTTAAAAACATATGAAAAAGAGTAAAATTGTGTAGGTAGTATTTATTGACCTGGAAAAGACATCTGACAAAATTAGATGGGACAGGCTGATCCCTATATTAAGAAAATATGGAATAAATTGTAGAGAGAAAGAACTGATAAAATACTTGTATTTGAACCAAAGAGTAAGAGAAAAAATTTGAGGAGAGAAATGTAAAGAGATTGGACCGGGAAGAGAAGAAATAGATAAGGTACTTTTGTCACCTATTCAACATATATCTAGAGGAAATAATTGGAGAATATTTTGATGAGAAAAGAAAAGTGAGTATAGGTTATGGAAATGTAAGTATTATCTGCAAGCAGATGTAAAGAGAAAGTGAGTGAAATGTATGTAAATTTAAAAAAAAAGTGTGTAAATATGGAATGAGAATAAATAAGAGTATAGCCAAGATTATTGTGAAAGGATAGATATATTATTCTGAGCAATAATATTAAATTCAAATATCTAGGAAACATAGTTATTACACAACATATGCTTTACACCATACAGGTATGAATTAGTGTAACAAGGAGATAGAAGGAAGAAAAGGCTACACTATAAATCATTAAATAAGGAAAAAAGGAAGAGATTAATAGTTATGTATGGAGAGTGGCATCATGTGGTTCTGAAATATAGATAACAAAGGAAGAAGGGTGAAAGAAATTTAGAGCTGCTTGAAATGTTGACATAGAGGAAAATGCAAGAATTAAGTGAGAGGATAAAATTAGAAGTAAAGAAGCGGAAAGATGGACAAGAGAATAAAAGCAAACCCTTAAAAAAATAAGAATATGAATTGACGAGGTCACTGAGTTGAAAGAAAACGTCTGCTGAGGGAAAATGGATGGAGAGCAAAAAATAGAAAGAAGGAGGAGTATGAGATAATTGATTCAGTTAAGATCGAGAGATATAATAACACTAAGAGACCGATACAGAAATATGAAGAAAGGAGGACTGTAAAGTGAGGACCGCCCGACGTTATTATGGATCTGCCATAAGGTAGAACACAATTGATTTATTGACTGAATAATTTGAGATGCTTCAACTAAATTTTACAATAACTGGGAAAATAAATAAAATAATATTTTTTAAGATCATAAGTATAAATAATTTTCGTTTTATTAATTACTTTAAAGAAATAACAAAACGATGCAATTTGATTTCATATTTCTTTTAAACTTTTCTTGATTTTACCAGTTAGTCTGTTGGGTGAATATTTAGGAAATCGCATTTATTTATGCTAAATTTTTTCAATCGTATTGTGGGATTTATGTTGGGTTTACAATTCAGAGTTCTATTATTTTAATATGTATTTTTTTTAAAATAATTCAGTTTGAAACCAAGGCTGATTTGTTATAAAAAAAAAATTAATATTTAAATTACTAACCTTCATATTTATGCTAACCTTCATATTATTCTCGCTATGAAAAACTGAACTATGAAAAATTTACTAATTTTTTTTTATCAACTTAAGCTTTATTAATTTTTAATTCATTGTACGAAGTAAAAGGAAGTATTGTAATCGCGAAAAATTCATTTTTTCATATTTCAATGGAAATACGCATTTTGACCAATCCTGAAAAAATTTTGGTTAGTTTCGGCGTGACGGCTGTACGTACGTATCTCGCATAACTTAAAAACGATTAGTCGTAGAATGTTGAAATTTTGGATTTAGGACTGCTGTGACATCTCGTTGTGCAACTCCCCTTTTGATTGCAATCGACTGAACCAAAAAAGTCCAAAAAAAGCCCAATCAAAAAGAAATTTGGATTTTGGACTTTTTTTAACTGACGTAATAGGCTTTCATTGAGGGCTTTTCGATATATTATAATTGGTACTTATTTTCATTGGTTCCAGAATAATAGCTAGATAAAATTTTAATTAATGAAATATTTGCATCTTACAAGGGTACACATCGGTTCGAACCAGACTTCATCTCCTTTTCGTTTTTTAATTTGTTTTTTAAATTTAAATAAATTTATTTATTAATAATTATTAGTCTGTTTTTAAAAAATAATGTTTAAGATAAATAATTAATAATAACAATAAAAAATAAAAATATGAAAAAATATCAGAAGTTATTAATGAAATAAACTTTTATCTACTTTTCATTTTAAAAAGTGTGTATACTCGTAGGCGTAAAAGAAGTCATGTGTTGCCCAAATCAGATTTTTTTAATCAATGTTATTTGTTTAGAAATAACACTTAGGAATTTCATATAATGAAGTAGTAAAAAATGTCTGTTTTTTTGTTTTTTTTTCTTTTGTTTTTAGTCTGACCGCAATAAATTTTAAAATACACCAATAGGGTGTATGTTAAATTTCAATTTGAATATTTACCATATTTACAAACACTAGAATATCTGATAACCGGTATTTGATATCTTAAGAAGGTTTGTCATTGATTAACTTCTTCTTTTTTTGTTTTGGTTGAAGTGCCTGATAATTATTTTTTGAATGGTGAAATAAGTATTTTTTTTATGTATTTTTTTTTTACTATTTCTAAATTCTCGCGACTCGTTTCCGAATTACAATATTAGGAGGATAAATACAATATTAATAGAAAATAACGTAAATACTATTTTCATCCTGAACTTTTTTTTTAACCTCCGGAACCACCGTTAGGTATTGCTTCAGAGGATTAGATGAATGATTTGTAGCGTGTGTGAAAAAGCCATGCCTAACCAGGATTCGAACCCGGGATCTCCGGATGAAAGACCTAGACACTCGCGCCATGGAAGGCGGCGCAATGATTTGAGTAAACACATTTTGACAAGCGTGTTCAGTTTATCACTGCCTTTTTTCTATATCTCAGTAATATCTTAGAACAAAAAAAGCTAGATTTCTTCTTCTTTCCTTCAGAAAAAAGTCTGCTTTGACATTTAATTAGTTTTTGAAATTACTTAGAGTTTTTTAGATCGTTAACTATTTATTTTTTTCTTGAGCTCAATCTTTTCATTGTCTAGAATGTAATCACTGTTGGCTTTATCATCTTATAACTCTTTCTATTCTAAGTTAAACTTGCGATTTAGTTAAAAGACAATATTTAATAAAAATATCAATAACTAAATGAGGAAATGCCCACAAACATTGCGGGAGCAGAGCCTCAAGCAAAAGTTTTAGGTCCCGGGTTCGAATCCCAGTCAGGCATGGCATTTTTCACATAAGCTACAATTCATTCATCTCATCCTCTGATGATATACCTTAACGGTGATTTCGGAGGTAAAAAAAAAAAAAACTTTTAGCAGCTGCTTGAAATAGTCATGAAACGATACTAATTGACCCACGTGACTGCCTTTCTGGAGAAAGTCAAGCACCAGCGAATAGTCTACTATGCCTACAAGTGGGCAAAGCTGCGCGCTTTATATCCCCACTCTTTTTCATTAATTGGAATTAATTATAGTTAGTAGGGTTAAGAGAAGACGGTGTTGTAGTAGGATTTGTCTTTTGTTATGGATGAGTAGAATAAAACTTAAAATGCTGAAATGAACTTTACAGCTAATTCTTTATTTATGGCAGTTTTTTATCATAAAACAATATTAAGCTTTACAACAAATTGATCTTCGTTCAGTTTCACATTATATTATGTGATAAAATTTACTTTTACTGTATAAAAATGGGAATAATATTATCCGTAGCTTTTTTCTCTCGCGAGTAATTGTGACCAAAATTAAATGGCATTAATACCCTATAAAAAGAAATCATCATGCCAAATTTATTCCAGGTAGGTTATCGGTGAATCCAGTCTGGAGATATGAAGGGAAGAAAGCTCGACATAAATATAGTGGTTCAGAATTGCACGGCAATCACTTGGGAGATGATTTTGTAGCTAAAAATAAGAGAAAGATGTCATATGATCATTGATCAGAAAACAGTTCGTTAGCGAGTTTCGGCTTAACAAAATATTTAGCCCTGTTTTGTACATCCTCTGTGAAATTAAGCAATATTGAAATTCTTGGAATAGAAATCGAGAGAAAATTTAGCGTTTTCTTATTATGTTTTATCTAAATAATAGAAATAAAAATGGTCCCAGACCTCTGTCTTACTTAGGCTTTAAGAAAAACTGGATAAAACAAGAAATAGTTTTGCTGTAAATATATTTCTTTAGGTTTGGAATAAAATATCTTCGTTAATTGACCAATAAGAAAATGAAAATTTCTTATTAACTTCGTCGGTAATCTAATTCTTCGGCGGATGTAAATAACGCCTATTAAAATTAAACTCAAATTTGAGAACTTTAATTAGAAACAAAATCACTCAAACTGGATCAGAAAAGTGATACAATTTTTAAAAAAAATTAATGTATAATTGCTAAATATTATAAAATAAATTTGAAAGATCTCCTTCTAAACATATTAAAAGTTTCTATTTTTTCATAGGTTGGCAATAACAACAGATCAACAGTTAAATTTAGTGTCTAGCATTTGAATATTCATTTGAGCGGTGTTTGAGCTGTTACTATTCGGTCACTCATTGCAGTTAATAACACATATTTGTTTTCATTTAGAGAGTTTACAGACATATTTTTAATTTATGGTAAAGTAAATAAAAATGGATTAGCTTCTGTGCGAGAATACCAGGAAGATTATCCAGCGATGTTCTTTTACTTATGTACATGTACACAATGTATGCTCACGAAATGTACATGTACAGTTAATTGTATAACTACTCTCTGTACACATGCATGATCTATGAAATTAAACTAACTTAAATGTTTTATTAAGAAAATATTATCAACGCACTGTAAATTCAGCTCATGAATGCGGAATAAAAATCGTAAAACGTTTGAGACTTTGGAGAGGTGGGTTCGAGAAACAGGTATGCTTAAACCACAACGATTCGATGCTGTAAAGAAAAATGCCAACGCTGAAGAAGCAAAATTGAATTCAGTTCAAGTATCTCTCACTTAAGCACTAGAAGATTGTCACATATCTTTCATGTTTCGTAATCAAGTGTATGGTAAAGCCATATACTTTGGTTAGTTCACTGTTTACACTTTACACTTAGTGTTTACACTTTAGTTAGTTTAGTTCAGTGTTAGTGTAGCAATACCTGATAATAATATGATGGTATTATTTTTTACATACATCTTAAATCTACAAGAGTCATTCACTAATTAAATAGACAAATGGCAAAAAAACTATTAAATAAAATGAACAGAAATTGCCTGATATTCATGTTTGTACCCCAGAGACATAGTCATAGAACATGTCATAGACAAACATAGACATAGAAAATATCAGTTGTTTGAAAATAATTTCCATTATTATAACTTCTTTTGTTTGCTTTAAAATATTGGCTACGCTTGAACGGTATATGGTGGAAGAACAGAATGTTGTGATAAGAGTTTTATTTTCTGAAGTTATAAATCTGGCAAAAATTCACTTGCAAATATTAAACAGTATTTTCAAAATTTTAACACCTTGAAAATCTTTATAAGTGCATCGTAGAGTGCATCTTTAAAGTGCATCGTTAAAATCGTGCAAAAAAAGAATCACCGATGTTTATCGTAGCGGAAACCGTTGCGATGGTAAGGAAAGTTTCGATTAACGCTTTGCAATATCGCATAATGTTCTTATTTGCCTGGACAGACGCATAGAAATTTTTGAAATTCGTAATGCGAGTATCAGTACGATCCATTTCATTATTCATGTTCGCTGAATTAATGAAAAACATGTCATGTATGACTAATGTACAATACACTAAGAACAATTTTTTACTACTGGAATAAGAAAGCTCACAGATTGATGAGGCAACTGGATAAGTGTAACCGAGAATTATATTAAAAGGCAGGTTTAGTTTCATTGTTATAGAATAAATAATACATTTTGTATAATCATCTATCTGTCTGTTTAATTATTGAACGATCCTCATAGTTACGATTAAGTGAAATGAAGTAATTTTTTAAAAAAATTAACTAAATTGAATATATTAACACAAGTTTTAAGATATATCATCTTAAATTCATAAAATAATATCTAGTCAAATGCAGCTTTTCTCACTGTTATATTTCATTTGGTAGTACTACATCTCTACATTGACGTTTTAAGGTTTTATGTAATTTTACTTGTTAAAGTAACTGAGAAATTTTAATTCATTTGCATCTAAACGTTTTTGTTGAGTATAAAACTGCACTAAAAAAAGTGGCTCTAATGTAGGGAAAAATCAAGTAATTACTTTACTTTTCACTTTAAATACCAAATACTATTCGCTTACCCGTACATGATCTATAAAACAAAACTAAATTAAATTTTTTATAAAAAAAAATTAATAACATCAACACACCGTAAATTCAGCTTATGAATATGGAAGAGAAATTCAATCGGCAGCAGTATGATACTAACCACTCTTGATTAACGGAAATAAATTACGAAAATATAGATAGCAGCAACTACTGTTATCGGCGGTGAATAATCAATTAACAGGAAAAATATTTTTGTAGATGCGAAAAAAGTAAAATGGTTAGTGATCACGGAATTTAGCAGTTACGTAAGTGCAAGGTAAATACAAGTATTTCTAATGAATTTAAAATTACTAACAAAGGATTATAAATTTTAACCACTGTTAAGCCTTCTCAATAAATTCATTATTGTTATTATTATTATTATTATTATTGATAAATTACTTTTAAGTTATTATGAGATAAACACATTACATAATAGTTTTATTTGTTTTAATCAATTTTATTATAAATCAGTAGCAACTCATTAGGCACTTTAGATGACAGGTAAAACTTATACACTTCACAGATGGTTTTTTTTTATTAAATGACGCCAAAATCACATAAATAGAATTAGTAGAAGTATGTATCAATAGTTTTAGCAGACAATATTATTAAGTTTGTTGACTATGTTACATCTGAAAAAAAAAATTATTATTGTGGTTATTTCTTGCTTACAACTATATACTTGATATAAATTACGTAAAAAAAAAATCTCTAATCACATAATTATATAATGTACTGGACCTAGCGCAACCTGATGCAAAGGATAGATTAATATGGCGTTAATTATTATATTAATTAAATAAAGTTTATAAACAAGTAATTGTATAAAAGCTTGCGTGACCTCCCCAATCATGCAATATATTATTATAAACACCAAACATCACATAAAACAGATTGACATTAAAAGTAATTTCAGATCATAATTTAAACTAATATATATAAAGGTGGCGGTGAAGATCCATTTCAAAAAAAATAATTTAGCTCAGAATCTATTCATAGATTCTAGTAAAGGCAAATGATTACAGATTGCCTCCAGATAGCACCGCTAGATACGTTAGAGATAATTTCAAATTAAAGAATTTCGAATTAAGTGTCCGATTTTAATTTGGAATTTATTCATTCATTTATCTTTCACAACTTACAATTTCTATCGCAGAATGGATAGTACACCAAAAGAAAACAATAACGGTAACTCAAATGAGGAATCCATCATTCCTCGGGACTCAGAGTTTTGGAGAATGTCAACATCTGCAACCAGGGTGAGTCGGAGCATCCTAGGAATTCTTCAAGATTAAAAATTTAAAAGGTAATACTTCTTTTATCCATTAAATATGAATCCCTTGTTAAAAGATGATAAAAAAAAAGAATTAGAAATACTTTTAGAGAAAAGTCAAATCTAAATTTTAGTAATACAAGAAAAACCAGGCTTTTAGATGAAAATATAGTGATACGAAGAATTATAGAATTTTTAAGGGTAAGCCTGCAGCCAAATTTATAAAGGTATGCAATTATTAGGTACTGCTTTTTATGCAAACAAGAAAATATTAGATAATGTAACAGAATTCAAATTTAGTTCCGAAAAGCTGTCTCTGCTTAAAATGAAATGTAAAAAACAAAAAATACACCTTATCAACTTTCACAATCCCTTATATGAAGACAATAGAAAAACCATAAAAGTTAAAAGAATACTAGGAACTTTTAGATGAAGAAATGTCAAAAATGTCGAAGTTGAATATTAAAATACTCTTAGGCAATTTCAATTCATATCTAGGAGAAAAAGAAATTCTAGAAATATATTTGGCGAATATCCAATTCAGCTTAATATAATGTCAAAATTCTTTTAGAAAACTTCGAAGGAAAGCTAAACCATAAATATCTTCAAATCCAAACTTAATGGTATGCCATTTGGATCATGTAGCTATTTCCAAAAACAATATTAAAGAGATTATGAATGTTAAAAATAAGAAGTAGAGAATTTGATTCTGACCATTATCTTTCCAAAATTAAAATTAAATTTTTACCTTCTAAAATTACAAAAAGAAAAAACATTGAAATTAGTGATATGTAATGTAGATAGAATGCTATATTGAAGAATGCAATAGAAAAGTTTCAGTAAGAAATAAAAATATACAAAGTAGGTGATTGGAAATAACTGTCTAGAAAAATAAATAATATTCTGCAGGATATTTTTGTTTAATAAAGATAAAAAAAAAAAGTATGATGGAATGACAAATGTGAAGCTACATTAACAGAAAAATCCCAAAAATGGAAGTTCTTTGGAAAGAAAGATCATCATGAACAATGCAAAGAATAAAGAAATAAAGAAAAGAAACAGCAAGGATTATAAGAGGAACAACGAAAGCTTTCGAAAAATCCCAACTTCTGGAAATGCAGGAAAACTTTGCTAAACATAAAGAGATTTCTAACAAATATTCAAGTAAAAACTAAAGAATTCCTACTATCTGTTTAAAAAAAATTGTAAAATGAACCTAAGGAATTTTGAAAACTGAAATTATAGCAGAATATTTTTATAAACTTCTATATTGTCCACAACTAATTGATAAGTTACAATTCGTAGATGTTGTTGAAAACTTAGAAGATGATTTACTGCTAGTTACTAAAGAAATTAAAAATGTAATTAAAACATTGGGAAAGAACAGAGCTAGTGGGGAGGAATCCATAATAACTAAATTTTTGAAATAATTTGAACCAAAAATCATAACTCTAAAAATACTTTTTGAAGAAATGCAGGAAACAGAAAATATCCCAGAATATTGGAAAGTGGTTCTAACACATCCACTCTACATAAAAGTTGATAAGCAAGATGTTAATTACTACGGAGGGATATTTCTGTTACCAGTTGCCTACAAAGTAATATGTACTTTCTAAACTGTGTATTTTCTAAATTTCTAAAATGTATTTTCCAGAATTTTATTAAATAAACTCAAAAAAACTTTAGATAAGCAAATAAGTGAATTTCAGAGTGGATTCAGTATGGGTAGATCCTAATTAGAACAGATATTTAATCTAAAATCAATATACACAGAATTCTGAACTATAAAGAAATATTTATATTATTTGTCGATTTTAAAAAGCATTTTACTCTGTTGACAGAGAAACTTTAAACAAAATAATTCGATAATTTGTTGTGAAATCAAAATTAGTTAATGCTTCAAACTCTCAAACAACCACGTTAAAAGTTAATTCTAAATTACACAGACAGAAAATTCTAAATCTTTTGAAAAAAAACAGGCGTTAGGCAGGATGATGGCTTATCACCATTTTTTTTTTTAATTAAGTGTTGGAAAAAATAATAAGAATTTGTAATCAGGAACTGAAAGAATGCAAAATTTTACCAAAAAAATAAGTATTATTTTTTTCTCCACAAACTGTCTGATTTTTCCAGACGATTTTGTAATACTTTTCGAAAATCAAACAGAACTGGCAACACAGAATAATATTTTAAAGTTAGCTAGCTAGTAAAACAGGTTTAAGAATTTCTTTAGGAATAATAAATTCATGTCTAATAAAATTACACCATAATTTTTTTTAACAAATATCAATCACATAGGAATGGTGAAATATCTAGATGGAACAATCCAAGAAAATGGATTAGAAAAATCCGCCATAGATGATAATTTCCGTAAAATGGAAAGTTCGTATGGTCTGACTAACAATATCTATAACAAATAATTCTCATCAAAAGTGCAAAAATAACACATTATAACATTATAATAAAAACATAAATTTTATATCCATATAATTGATATAAAATTTATTTTTATATCAAAATAAAAATAATTTATTTTTATTTAAAATAATATCAAATATTATTTTTTTTTTTTTTTTTGTTTTATATGGGCATCGACTGCTGTGGTCATTAGCCCTCGTCGTCAAATTTTTAAATTAATCAATAATCACCGTAAGGCTCGTCATATGTTAGGGTGTAAAGGGCCCTAACACGTCTTTAAAATAACACAGAAAAACATGAAGACAAAAACATTACAGACACAATACAAAAGACACTTACAGGGTGTAAA
>JAAAKQ030506929.1:0-20010 GCA_010016005.3 Zanna intricata | reverse complement strand
ATTCTTATAAAATTATTTATGTATGATGATAAAACATCTTGTGGTGTGTGTGTGTGTGTGTGTGTGTGTGTGTGTGTAAGACGTGTTGTTTAGTGTTCTCTCTTAACTAAAAATATATCCTGTCACAAGAAAGAAATTAAAACTTTTTTGGGGTTATAAAATTCTACTTTTAACTATTTTTCTACAAGTCGTAACTTAATTCTTATACGTACTTGCTTAAAGATTGATTCATGGTTTTAACAAAAAAAAATTTTTTTTTTAATTTATTTTACTATAAATTGTTAGTGGTGAAAAGGATTTATTTGTATCTAATAGTAAAGATTGTATTATTTATCACTAACATATGTTGAATAAATCTTTATCTATTTTTTTTTTTTTGTTTATATTTAATTTTAAATATTTAGAATTAATAATATAATTTATTTTACGATAAACTGGGAATAAATGTTCGATTTTAAATTATTAAATTTTATTAGTTTATTTGATTTACATTCTTTTTTGTACGACTTAAAATATAAACATAATTACTATCGGTAAAAGTTTAGAGATTGTAAAGAAAATAAGTACATACGTAGTTATTCAATAAAGGATGTCTGAAATTATAACGGCTAAAGTCATCGTAAATAGCAAGAGGATTTTCAACTGTCCTGCAATCTCTCCCCCTCACCATGCATGATTCATCGCGTCTGCTGACCTATTTAAACATTGAGGAATATTGATAACAAATAATAATTATCTTCAGTAGTAATAATAAATTAATATTATAATAATGATAATATCACAAAATAATAATATAATATTTTTATATTTTTACGTTTACATTATTAAAGATTTTTAAATTACGATACACTAAAAAATGTTGTTTTAAAAAGGGGGTATATCTAATATTGATAGCCATTTTAAAATTATGAGAAATGATGGAAAGTACGTTATTTTTTATTTTACTTGATTTTATTACTCTATATTATTAAAGGTTACTTGAAAAGGAAATTAAAATGTGGTCCCTTCCAACCTCAACAAAAAAAAGTTGGATTTTATTTTACTAATTAAGATTTTTAAAATCACAACAGAACTGCAATTATCTTTAATTTAAATAAATAATCTGTAAATTATGGTTCCTTGACTCATTACCTAGTGACCGGGATTCGAACCCGGGACCTCCGGAATGAAAGACCGAGACGCTACCACTCGGCCACGGAGGCCGGCTAAATGTAAAAAGTCTTTCCGTCCAGCAAATGTAAAAAGCAAGATGTTAATCCCGAGCGTTTTACAATAGGATTGTACAGTAATCGTTTATTATACAAATTTTCCCCAATAATTTATATGAAAGCTTTCTACCGATGAATTTTTAAATAATATCAATTAAAAATACCGTTTTAGGCCTTACATTATACTCCCGGCTTTACCGTTAGAAGATTTTTGTTTCAAATGCGTCACACAAATTTTTAACTATTAATGACTTAATTCTACAATATTTAGAGTACAAAAATAAAAATTATAGTGTTCATTAAAAAATCTTTGACCAGTTTACTGACCATCTTCCTTAACAGGTATCTTATATAACATTTTTAAAAACGCCTAATACTTGAAAAACAGTTAACTCATCAGTAATAGTAGAAAAATCAAACAAAGTCTATAACTCTTATGTGGTCTCATAGAAATTCCTTTTTCTGGAAAAAGTTCTGTTAGATCATGAAAATTAAAGTTTAAAAGAAATTTATATTTTAATTAATTAAGGATCCCAGTCAGTCACTTTGTTATTGAAAGCTGGGATACATATATATGTAATAAAATATTTGTGCTAAATTTCAACTTTTTTTGTCAATGGGTTTTTGAGGTATAATAAAACTGTTGAAATAAATTTGAATATCCTCCCATCCATAAATAAGATCGACTTAAAAGTTTGAAATTTTAAATAACCTAGAAAAGAACTTCCATCGTAGTACAGTCCAAACTTCTGCAATCATTATACAAAAGGTAAATAATTAAAAATGAAAAAACTACTCCACCTAGTTTTTATTTTTTTCAAAAGTTAAATCTAATACCACCAACATTTAGTCCGTTGAAATTATTTAGCTATCTTCAGAGAATTCATATTGGGCCAATCCGGAAATAATCATAATTCTTGACAGCAAAGATAAGTACTTTGGAACAAAGATACGTCCAATATTTTGAATTTTATAAATTTTTTTTTTTCTAAAGAAGTCTCAAAAATGTCGATATTTGCAATGATCCTGATGCCCAAAATTTTGCTACTTTCCGTTTATAGCTATGGTGCTGCAGCTGTAACATAACTATAACTGGAAAAGTAAAACTTCCATTTAGAATAAATAATTCTATAAAAAAAAAAATGAAAACTTTCAATTTGATCAAATGTTTGTCGTCCATTTATTAACCAATAAATTGGTAATATCTGAATAAAAGATCCAGAAAGTTTTGTCTAATCTGATCCAACAGTAAGATTCCTAAATAACAGAATTTAAGGAGTATAACTATTAAAAACCCCATATTCCATTTGAATGTTATTGGATAATTATTTTAAATTTTATGTCGGTTGTTTGGAAACTTTTATACTTTTAACGTCTGCAAACTGGCCTTGTATAACGAAATATTACAACCTGCTTTAAAAAGTAATTTTAAAAATTGTTTTTCTCCTGTTTATCTGGAAAGCTGTTATAGTCATATTATTATTAATATTAAAAAAAAACTGTAATTGAAATAAAAATATTATACATTATTTTATCATGGGCTTTATTTAGAAGACTATTTTCAATCCAGCTATTAAACTATATCACAAAAAATTTTCAATGTCATAGACATATTTATAGAACTGCAGAGTCGATAAAATAAAAATCTAGAAAAATAGTATTTATTATAAACCTTACCACAATTAATTCTTAGTAAGTTTTTTTAACTTTAATATATATTATATTAAAAACCTTAATTTTCAGTTGTATGGTATATTATAGTGTTTATCTAACTTTTCATTTTATTTTCTTTTTATAGATGATCAAAATATACTTTTACTTTCCCGGTTAAATAATTTACAGCTTTCAGTAACTGTATAAGGAAAAGTATAATAATCGTGTCAAATTTTACGTAAGAGGAAACTTTTCTAACTGACGTTTTATGACATCTCCTTCAAGCAAAAATATTGCAGTTTTAGCATTGAAAAATTTCGCAAGGATGTATATATATTGGTTTATTTCTTGATTAATATTTTCAGACTAGATGAACTGATCCGCGTTAAATTTGTTACAATGATTTCTATATGTGAATAGCTAATATCATTTACTCGTAATTTTCGTTAAAATTTGCAAATGGGACAGGGGAATATACGAATAATATTTTTTCGATATCTCTTAATTTTATCTCAATGAGTAGATACGTTTTTCGCGTAATTTAATGCCATTGAGATAACTAAGATTCTTCCCGATGTTTGAAACCTTTTTTTCTAGGTGCATAACGAAATGTCGTCATTATTGCCAGGATACGATATTTATAAAGTAAATATTAAAAGTTAAATTGAAAACTAAAATCCAGTAATAGAAAAACAGCATGAATAGAAAACGTCTACGATGAATGTCAAAAGCGAAATAAAACGAAATGAAATATTACATTCATTATCTAAATTAAAACAATAAAATTACTGTCTGCCGTACGCTAAATGGCATAAATAGCACATAACAAATAAATAACACATAATCAAATGTTGGAAACGGATTGTCTAAATTCATAATCATTCTAAATACCAAATATAAAATCAAATTTGAGATTTGAAAAAAAATTAAATTCTCATAATGGTGTGTGGGGATGCAAAAAAAAATCGACTCGTTTTTTATATGTCATCTCGACTATGTATTCGAGCCGTTAAATTCAAGGGTAGAGGATATAAGCGTATTTTTTTTTTTATTTTTATTTTTTTTTGCTTTTTGTCGCCGGTTATCATTTGTATATATATATTTACAGGCTTGATTAACCGATTTTGTGATATTATTTCTGATTGTGGGTCATTGATGACAGGTGATTTTATATGAGGGGGGAGAATTCATTACCTTCTTTCTAGTCTTTTGGTTCTATGAAATAAGTAAGACATTAAAATTGATGGTCTTTAATACTATTTACTATAACATAACTGAAACATACGAGAACAATACTTTGTAATCTACTTAGAAAGTACAATAAATTGATATTAATTAATTAATTAATTATATTGATACATTTTTTCCATAATAATTAACTAATAATGATAATCTATCTTAGGTATGAAACGAACGAGTTTTATCTGAAATTTAGTGTACAAATTATTCTTATAAAGTGTTTTATATATGGTGAAAGTTAATAAGCTAATATTGTATCATTAACAATATTGTATCATTTTGCTATGTGCGGAGCATGTGATATACGTATATCTAACATATTTGACGTGTAATTGATATCAATATGATAGATTTTGGTGAAATTGATATCTTCCTGCCTGAAGATAATATCAATCAAAATGATAACCGGCGAAAAAAAGATGTATATTCATACATTTATAGCTATTATAAATTATGAATGATAAATGCCAAACTGAAATATTT
Organism: Zanna intricata; assembly: GCA_010016005.3. Classification (NCBI taxonomy): domain Eukaryota; kingdom Metazoa; phylum Arthropoda; class Insecta; order Hemiptera; family Fulgoridae; genus Zanna; species Zanna intricata. The sequence goes on along the minus strand of JAAAKQ030506929.1, from coordinate 15,427 downwards.
TTATTATATTATGTTTTTACTTTCTGTTTTTAAATCAGAATCATATTTATTGTTCTGTTCGTTGAATAAAAAATAAAAAAATAATATATGCAAAGTATATAATTGGGTTGTTAATTGTGTAAATTAGTTGTAAACTAAAAATACCATTACGTTCGCATAGCATGAGTACAAAATTGCAGACGGATGTAACATATGTGAATTGTGTTGATAGCCGAATCTGTTTCCCGTTTGTAAAATAATATACTCTATTGTAATTCTAATTGTTTCAAATTTCAGCGAATAAAGATACATGTCACTATCCACCGATTTATAAAAAAATAATTTGCAACCACGTCACGGAATTGGCAGTAAGATTCAAAATTAATATGTTGCCCACACCAAAGGTTGAAATTTATTTATTTAATTTTTTAGATGATGAAATTACACAGAAGGTTTGAGTGTTTTATGTGAAATATGTAAATGAAATTTCTGTAGCGTATGAAAAATGCCACGCTTTACTGGAATTTGAACCCACGACGTACGAATAGGATTTGAACCCATGATACTCGAATAGTAGCCGAAACATTACCACTCAGCTACGAAGATCGGAATTCTGAGAAAAAGTAAGCGGGTTCTCCTATCCGAAGCCAAAAAGCCAGTGCTTTTACTGTAAAGGAATTAAAGTTGAAAATTTATTAATTAATTTTTTTTTTGTTTGGATAATGATTTTTAGTTTTCGAAGGTAGATATTTATCAACGGAAAATAAATAATTTTAATATATATATATATATATATATATATATATATATTTAAGTGAATAGTTTTAAGAAGAATTTTTTTAGAACTGAAAATATAATAGTTTATAAAATCCAAATATATTTATTAAATCCCCCTTAAATACAACAACTAGTTGTAAAATGTCATTTTAATTCTATCTATATGTGTTTGTATAACAGAATATCTTGTAAGTAAATAAGTAACTTGATTTGTAGGTTTACAAGATTACGTAGATATTAGCCTACAATACAATTATTGTACATTAGTTACTTTATTATGCTTATATTTTGTAGATTGTACGAACAACATTTTTGCACAGTCGAACTCATAATATAATTGACGCATTATTTAAAATTTTTTTACTTGTACTGTACATAACGTATTATATATTAGAAAAATTGAACACTTAACTAAAGAAAACAATAATTTATACAACGGAGTTTATTACGAAACTTTTTTTTATATAACATTTGGAAATTCGAGTGAAAAAAGCAAAAGAATACTAAAAATTAGTTAAATAAGATGTAACTGCATAACTAGATATGTACCCTACCCGCGCGCTGTGTGTGTGTGTGCACGTGCGTTTGTATGTGGGTGGCCGTGGTTCAATTGAATATGAACAATAGGGTGGAATAATAATTTTTATTAGAGCACAATGTTACTTCAATCACCCTATATAAGCATTCATTGAAGTAAATAAATAAATGTCTTTTATATTTTAATATTCGTATAATTTGAAAATAAAGAAATATGTTAAATGGTTTATTGAAATAAAGTAGAAAAATTAAATTGGCTAAAAAATCATTTTAAAAAAAGAGCATAGATAAAATTTAAAACTCAATCTATATCTAAATTGTTAACAAAAATCATTTTTAATAGACACCGAGGAAATAGTACGAGTTAGAATGTAAGTAATTATATTTATCAAATACATTGAAAAAAAAATTAACTCACAAATAATCAGTGCTTAGGAAGCTCTATAAAATTAATATCTTGTGGAGTAAAAAAAACTTAAAATCGTATAGTAGTACCAATGTAAAACCAATGGAACGCGTATAAATTTAGCTTAGACAAATAAAACCAATAGAACTTCCAATTCAGATTAACATCTAATAATGGAGTCATTTTATAATGCAAGTTAGAAAGATAAAAAGATACCTCAAGAGAGAGAGAGAGAGAGTGTGTGAGAGAGGAGAGAGAGAGAGAGAGACAGATAGACAGACAGACAGACAGACAGACAGATAGACAGGAAGACAACCAGAGAGGGAGTGAGTGAGTTTGAGAGAGTGAGAGAGAGAGAGAGAGAGAGAAACAGACAGATAGACAGGAAGACAGGCAGGGAGGGAGTGAGAGAGTTTGAGAGAAAGAGAGTTAGAGTGAGAGAGAGTGACTGACTGAGAAGTGGGACTCAAACCGGTAAACGGTACACCTCTACAATGAATAAAATTTAAGGAAAGGGAAGTTATTAGTGATTAATGTTCTTAAGATTAAAAACTTTAATAGAAAAAAGTTAAGTTAATGAATTTAAATTCCATAATGTTGTTAGATATTTATTCCTATATTCTTGATAAATACTTTAATTTTCGAATTATAAGCAAAGTTCTCTGTCGTAGTTTTAATAAAGAAAGCCTACTTACTGAATGACTATTGAATAAGTGAATGCTCCAAAAATCTATTTCCTGTTTATTAAGTACATTTTTTAAAAATATCACACTTCTAATTTGTCGAAATAACACACACACACACACGCGTGCACGCGCGCGCGCGCGCGCACACATGCATACATACACACATATAAACACGCACACAGCCACCGTTGTGTACGTGTGTACACGACGATGGTTCGGTAATAATTAAAGAGAATAATGACTAGACAAATGAATTATTCTTTGAACAAAAAATAAACTACTTTTTAAAATAATTCCCGCCAATATTTAGGAATTTATCTCATCTTTCTGTGAGCTTACTTATTCCATTAGTAATGAATCGTTCATCTCGGTATCTGAATAGTTCTTTTACCACATAATTGACCTGCTCGTTGTTACTAAACTTTGAAAAATGTTAAAATTGTTACGGAGTAAAAATTCTTGAAAGAATAAAAAACATATGATGGTGAGAGATCGAGACTGTAAGATGAATCTGACAACATTTCCTGACCAATTTTTGAATATTACTTCCTGTTTTTAGAGAGTACTGGTGGGGTCGTAATCATGTAGAAGAATTAAGCCTTTTGAGAGAGAACCAGTACTTTTTCTCCTTGTAAGTTATATTTTATTTCCTTGTATGTCAAAATAGTACTCCCTGTTGAATGTACATTGTAAAATAATAGCAAGAAATTGGTCCTTTATAGTTCTAAATACTGTTAGTATCACTTCACTGCCTCAACTGTCAATTTTTAATTTTTTTCCTAGCGGATTAAATCAGATGTTTCCATTTCATAATCTGACGTATAGTTTTCGGCTCAAAATAAGAAATGTTAAAATTAAATATGGTGATTAACGTATGTATAATATAATTAAATTGTATCACATTGTTACAAATTATTAATCATTGTGTATTATTATTATTTATTGTTAAGTATTATTGTGAAGGGTGTTATTATTAGTGTTTGGACTATTAATTCCTGTTAAAGTTTTAGATGTAATTCAAGAGCAATACGAAATAAAAACGTTGTTATAGCGTATTTTACCTAATTTTATTACTACCGCAAATTTCCCACTTTTTATAATTTCGATTGCTTATAACCCGAAAATGAACGTATTTATCAAGAAACTCTTTCCTCCATGGTTTTTCTCGTAAAATTTTTAATTACAATTGTACATCACATGTCCAACTTCCTATTTAAAAAAATCTATTTAAACTAAATAACTAAAATAACATGTAAACTAAAACGCAGGCTACAGCCTGTCATTAAAAATTCGTTTATTACATTTCATCTTAATTTGTTCTCTCCAAAGTTGGCTGTTGTGAGAAATAAACAAGAAGAGAAGTTCCAACAAGATATATTACAAGTATAATACAATTATTGTAGTAAACCTTTTACTTTTCTTCACCCATTTCAAGGTCAAATTTCAAAAACGTAGAAATTAAATTTGTTGGTATTCACATGAAGATTACATACTCCAAAAATTAAGTCGATATCTTCAGTTGTTACTGAGAAATAAAAAAAAATACTCAATTTTATTATTGCTCCTTTTAACTTTTTCAACTCAGAATTTAAAAAAATTCTTACTTAGTGTTCACTTGCATCGTAAAAACAAGCTTTCAATACAAATTTTATATGGTAAATAATGGTATATGGTATACAAATTTTTATCAATTTATCTTCAATAGATTTTGTTTGGTGTTCATTATGAATATATATATCGCACTATAATATATATAAATACCAATTTTTTCAAATTATAGGTATAAATTTAGGATAAATACCAATTTACATATGACCTGATTGTAGCTATCGTAATTTGAGAGTTTGGTTTAAAAAAAAAATATGTTTACCTTGTTTTTATACAGAGGAAGATAACCAATTTTTGTCCTTCGTTTTTTTAATGTTTTCGAGGTGAGGCTGTTTTGCTATATTTATTAATTATTTTTATTTATACTGTCAGTCGAATTTATAGAAAAACCATTTTTAATGGAATTCATTTCTCTTCAATACATCCAAGCACCCAGACAAAGAAGCATCCGGTTTGTTTTTTAAACTATCTTTTTAAGATCGGTATTTGTTAATTAATACTTCTTTGTTGATGTTAAATTTATTATAATATTTCTTAGATTCATACTTTTGTTCAACGTTTAATGATGATTGTTAGTATTGATGTAAATGTCCATCTTAGATTTTAAGAAAAATTTTCAAAACAGTCTTTAACCGTAATCTAGTTTTTTTTTTCTGACTAATTCGCATTATGAAATTTTTCATTGTAAATTTCTATATTTCATATTAATTTAATACTATATGTTTAAGATGTTAATATTCCATTGTATACAATATTTATATCTATATAGCACATTTATATATTTTTATTATTACAATACATTTATATTTATATTTATACAATATTGTATTTATGCTAATAATCAACTGTTATTAATGTATGATAAAAAGTACCAAGTCAGTTTTTATGAAGTGGTGAATCACACGTTAGATATAAATAAAATTATTAAAAAAAAAAGTATATTTTTTTACGTTTATTTGTCTTTAGTATGCTCTAATATACTTTTCGATATTGGTTCATATTCTGCGACAATGTAATTTTCAATAAACTTTGTTCATATAATCCTCCTCAATATATTCTAATATCTGTCTCTGTTTACAGTTTTTATCCTCTAAACTTCGTTCTTGAAACAAATCACTTATTCTGTTTGCTTAAATATATGGTTTACAACCTTGTCCTACATTTCCACAAAAGTTTTCTAACAAACATCTCTTTTTAATAGTTTAGTTGTAAAATATATAGTACTGTTTTAAAAAATAAATTAAATAATGTAAATAAATAATAAAAAAGAAAGTAATAATATAGTGAGTGCTCCAAAAGTTACACATTCCCTTCCCCCGAATTACGAAAATACGTAATCAATTAATAAAGTATATGAATAAAATTTGTTAAATTCAAATTTTTTAAGAATCCAAAGAGTCCAAAATTTAAATATGTAATGAAACTATTCAACAAAAAAATGGAATGGTAATGTTTAGAAAAAAATGGGACTTTCGAGAAATATGGAAAAACCAAACAGCTCTATATAATGCATTTCAGAAAATAAAACGTTATCACGCAGTATTAAGCCGGAAAATCTTTACGCATCGGATTATTTAGTTCAAAACAGTGGAAGAGAAATAATAAAATTAAAAAAAAGAGAAAGAAGAGTGTAAGAAAAACTTTAGGACACACGTGAAAGAACGAAAATTGACGTAATAATTATGAAATATTTAAAAATAAATTACGATCAAATAAAAAAGAAAAGATTGATATTTTACAGGTATTTTTTTCTGAAGAAGAAAATTAATTATATAAAGAGAATAATTTAATCCTTTAAAAAACAGTAAAACTAAATTTACTTATTTTTCAGAATTCAGAAAATGCTTAAAAGTACAGCATCTCTAATGACAAGGTTATCCAGCATAAAGAGATTTTAAAGAAGAAATAATTAAAACTTTAGAAGAATTTTTAAAAAATTCAGGGAAACTGAAAATTTTGAAAATTAATATTCTTATGAAAGCGTAGTATTAAATAAATTTATTTATAACATAAAAAAAACCTATTTTTGACATTAATATATAAAATTTTTTAAGAATACATCTTGAAAAAAAGAGCTCCGTCTCTACGTAGACGCAGTCATTATGTAGAGACCTGTAAAGGTCGTGATGAACCTTTGCTTGGTTCGACGCAAATTTTCAATACGAATTTCAGCAATTGCTGTTCAGATCTTGGCTTTTAGTTCATCTGTCGGCTGTGTGTAAGCAGGTCGACGCTTTTTTTAAGGTGACTCACAAGAATCAATCCAATATCACCATTTCTGGAAGTTATATACTTGCAGAACGACTGGCGTAGAGCAACCGTTAATATTCGTACCGTGTGTGCTGTCGATCTATCTTGCTGAATCCGAGATTATCAATAATTTGTGGCAATATTTGTAGTTTTTGCTCCAAAAATTTTTTTCAACACGATGACTTATAGATCTGTAGCCTTACTTTTTAAAAATAAACGGTCAATTATGCTGTACAATGACGCAGCACACACCATGGTAACTTTATTGCTGTATAGTATTCTCTTGTACCAAAAAACAAAATTCTTTTTGTTCACAAATTCAAAAAATTGATAGCACATTATATGATTGTTTGGTTTGAGTTCCTGGACGATCTGCGACTTGTACGGACGATCAAGTAAGTAAGAACTATAAAACTGATCGAAAAATATTTTTTTTTAATATTTCATGCAAAAAGACTGAGTGAAAGATATTTCATGTCGACGAGTTAAAAGGTGTGGGGTTCTTATGATAGCAGTTCGACAGTTTCGATATCGTCTGACGTTAGAACAGGCACACTGCCTGGAGATTACTTTTTCATTGCTAAACCTGTTTCTTCAAAATCACTATGTGTTAATTGCATGTGCTGACGGTCCGCAATTGTGGCGTTCGAAATTAAACTGGCGGCGAAATTCTCTACAAGTAGCCTCTACTCGGTCATTATTTTATAAAATGGTTTGGTTGCAATAGCACGTTGCGCACTACTCCTAATATCCATAATCAAATGGCAAGAAGGCGTAAGTTGGTATCTGTAAATTATTCAGTGGTGATCTATTTCAGGTTTATTAACATGCGATTTAAAAGTTATTTTTTCTCTGACTTATCCTATGTTTGTATATATTCTAAATATGTACAGAGTATATCACGAAGTTCTGCCGGGACTTTTATAATCTACTCTACTTATGAAAATAATCGACAAAGCTCATATAAATATTGGTCCTAAAATCCTTCATTTGAGAGTTAGGGCAAGTGAAGATTTCTCTGGATTTCAGCACCTGGTGAAATGAGATCGTAAGAAATTTTTAGGACGTTAATTAAGAGTTGAATTTGTGAGTTTATGATTTTTGCTTGAAAGTCGAATAAAATAGGTTCTAGAATCGTATCTACAGTAGTCTTAGAGAAATCTCGGGGGTAAACCAATAAATTGGACTAAAAAACCTTGTTTTTTATGTTTGACGCACAACAACTTTGTTAAATGCGTAATAAACACATATAACTTTTAAATAGAATCAATAAATAGAGAATCTAATTCTGAACAAAATGGTGTACGGTAGGTTGAATAAAATAATCAAAAGATAGAAAATCTTAATTTTATTTAGAGACCCTTCGTTACTGATCTCTGTTATCAACAATAACAGAAGTAATATTAGTTTGTAATACATACGGTTTAATTTATATTAATTTTTTTTTTCATTTGTATGTTTAATCAGTTATTTATTTTTTTTTTGTACAATATTTCCTCAGTGATGATTATTTGACAGAACATAATGATCATTTTCTTGTATATTTTAATGTTTTTTCATGTAAATTATTTACTTTCTTAAATTTTCCAATTAATTCTATTACTCGGTTAAAATATAAGTAGTTTAACAATTTTTAAATAACTTTTCGATAGCTAAACATAGAAATATGAAATTTAGCAAATGCTCCTACATTAAAACTATGCATATTTCTTTATGGAACTACCACAACCAGTAACTTAAACATTTTTAGCGGAAACAATAGAGTTGTGACATATCATTATAAAAGGAACAAAAAAGTACAACTTTAGACGTTAAGAATTTTTGACTACGATTACTCTACTGAAGTAGTAATCAATTAATGTTTTTTACACCTACTTGCAAAAATGGTCTATACAGTACCTCTTAAAATAACTCATAATAAAAATACTAAAAAATTTCGATATGTGCCTATCGATACTTGAAGTGCCTCTTTTGTAACTAGCTGTGAGAAATATTAAATTTTCATAGCCTGAAATTTTTTTCGTCAAATTTTTGGTTTTTTTGTTGTTGTTTAATGCCCTTAAAATAATGTGTCATAACCCTAAAACTCATTTTAAGTTTAATTTTATTTTTCAATGCCTTTTCAAGTGATATATCAAAACTCTACCACTTTATATTCAAAATGACAATTTTTTTTTTTTTGAGAGGCCAAAGATGTGTTGACTCCAACAATCAAAATAAATTATTTTGAGGTAGTATTTTATTAGAAGATTTTTAGGTAGTAGGAATATATGATAAATTTCATTTTTTCCTATGTTTAACAGTTATAAATTTTTAAAGGTCCCATATTTTATTTACAATCTGTAATTCTAAAAAAAAAAAAATTAACAGATAGATTAGTAAGATATTAAAAAATAACAAGAAGAGAAAAATAAAAAATTCTACCATCATAATAATTATTTAATGATTAGGAAAAAGTAAGATTAAGATGACAGGTGTTAATAATAATCATGAAGTACAAACAGTTATATAAAAAGTAATCTGGTAGGGTAAAAAAAAAAAAATACAATAATAATAAAGCAATAAAAATTTAATTCAGAATATTATAATACGTAATAAAAAAAAGAAAGTTCATTCGTAGTATGTATAAATTTAAGTTTCTACAACGTAATAATATATCGCTTTTAAAAATTAAAAATATAAACAAATTAAAAAGAAATTCTAAAATATGTTACATATGTGGATTTATCCTAACGATAAATTTAAATAATAAAAAAGAAATATTAATAAACAAAAAAATAAAAATAAAACGAAGAGACTTCTGTGTTCATAAAAAAAAGTACATCCTTTTAAATTTAAAACTTTTTTGTTTTGTGATAGTTTCTTACTATACTGTTTTTAACTGACTTATAAAAGGAAAATTCGATTCGAATAGAAATGCGGTTATTTGATTTATCGGTAAAACTTTTCCAACTTTTAACTTTTTCATCCTTCTAGGTTATATTATGTACTTTGAGTATTTTAAAAAGCCTATATTTTCATAATTATTAAATGAAAAATTGTTAAGAACCGATTATAAACAAGAAAATAATAAATAAATAAAATTAAAATAATTTTAATATGTAGTTAATAAAGTAATTTTAATATTTTTTATATTATTTTCACGTTGTAAATAAAAGGATTAACCTATCCTTTTATTGGTTTCATTGAACATTTTGAAGCAATAGTGAATCTTATCAATGTAGAAGTAAATTTATATTAATTTATGTAATACCGGGCGATGATAACGCGTAAGTGTTTTTCGCCCTTGAAAAAAAAAAAGTGTAATTTATTTTTGTTAAACTTAATAATAGCAGATATTTGTCTTCCGATTAACTATGTACTTGTTTTATATGTGAGCGCATATGTATGTTTGCGAGTGTGTGGAGTATTTTATAAAGATTCCCTCACAGAGAACCTAAAAACATGAAAGGACATGGTATACTCGTATTATCGTTTCTTAATAATTTTATCATAATATAGTGAAATTTTAAATTACACTATTAAACTGTTGTCTTATTTATTCTTTATAATTGATTCTTTTAGAGATATTTTCCAAAATTGAAGTTAATTTTGTTTTCGAATTTTATTACAATGTTTCTCTGCCATGTTTCATTTTATTCTGTTTTTAATAAGAGTCAGTTTTATAAATCTCTACTTTAATTTAAGTCAAGGAAAATTTAAATTTTGCCGATATTTGTGACTCAAGTGGTAGCGTCTCAGCCTTTAATCGGAGATCTCGGGCTCAGTTCCGATAACCGGAGCTCCGAAGGTCAGGTGATCTCGCTTGAAATATCGGTTAGGCATGGCATTTTCACACGCTATAAAAATTGTCATTTCATCTCATCCTCTAAAGCAATACTAAACGGTGGTCCCGGAGACTAAAAAAAAAAAATGTGTTTTGCGGCATCAATTTTTTTTTTTTCATTATACCGAGTGCAAAAAAAAAAAAGAAATAATATCGGGATTTTAATTTGTTACAACATTTCTTGGATGAGTTGTTTAGTATTAATTTCAGAACAGAATCAATAAACGAAATTAGACAGCTTTAGTTGCGCTCATGATTGACTGAACTGACTCCACATCTTTTTGCTTGACAACGCCAACAGAAAAGATTGGTGGGACTTCTGAACGTAGCCTTCTGTATTTTGCAGTTTGTTTAATCTGAATCTGCAATTAAAATTCAACGAGAATTCTTCATAAAGTTTAATTGTAATCATATGAGTGACATCAGCATTTGTCGATGGCATAGTCGGTTTGAAACGACTGGATGTCTGTGTAAAGTCACGAATATGGGAAGACTGAGGAAGTATTATCTACGTAGTCCTAAATAAATCCGATGGAAGGCCAGACGTATTAGAGATGCTGATGTTAAATATTCGGAGAAAACGCGTATATATGTGAACATAACGTATACAGCTCTTATAGGCTTTGAAATCTACCGAAAACGCTTCGTTTGCCGACTTGGCGATCGAAATATTTCAGCATGAACGACTTTCTTGTTTGTATAATGTTTAGTGAATAGTCAACATTTCATCTTGGTAGCAATGTCAACACGCATAATATCCTTAACTCGGAGTCAAGAAATTCCCATTACAATGAGAAAGGAACTACACAAAATTTAATGTTTTTTTGAAAAATATTCCAAGTTTACAGGTCGATCTTTTTGGCTGATATAAGGGTAAGAGGAGTTTCTTATTTGAATCTGCGATCAGGGAATTTAGTTGGCAAGAAGATTATATGCTTTCTCGTTAGCATTACTGTGTACGGGATTGTTGAATAACAATTTTCGACGCGACGACTAGATATTTCAATATAAATCCGATGAAAGAGATTGTTTACGGTGGCCTTCAATGCCACCCGATGTGATTGCAAGTGATTTTTTCCTTGCAGTTTTTATAAATGATCTTGTGTGTATGCCTGCACTACCTATTGAGCTACCCGATTTCAGGTAGAAGATGGAAGCAGCTGTCACTTCCATTACTCCAGGCATGCTGATTAAAGTATAGAATGAACTTTTCTGTGTGCCGCGTGACTAAAAATGCTCACATTAATTACGTAGACTATCAAATTAACCCTTTTATTTAACTTCTAGGAATATCAGTACGGCTTCATTTTATCCTTGGGAGCAGAAAGTAGGGCAAAATATTTTGCAAGGTATAACTAAAAACAACTGTAGTATTTATCTGATCCATGTTTGTGTGATATCTTTTTTTAATTTTTTTCCGTTTGCAGAACATGTTCTGAAAATTTTTCCTTAGTTCTTGAGACACTTTATATAAATACACTGACTATGGAATAATAGTGTTCTCCCCAATGAAATAATCTTCGGCAGATGTTCTCAACCAAGAAAATTTCTTATAACTCATGTTTAAGATTCAATCATATAATTAATATTTTTATTAATTAAATTTTTTACAAATATTTAAATAAAAAAAGATTAATTTTTTCACGACTTTTCAAAGAACTCATTTTTTTTATGAAAGTAACTTTAGATAAATGTAAATAAGTTTTTAAATAAACACTCGTAATATACTTTAATTCTTTGCAGCGCTTTCATTTGTAATATATAAATTAAAAATTTTACTTCTTGACTGCAAATATTTTTTTCCCCAACGAAAAGCTTATTTCTATTCAGAATAAAAAATGACATCAATATAATTAGAACTTTGTTCATTATTATTTTTTTTTTTTTTAACTAAAATAAATTTGTATTTCCTCTTCTCTCTAAAATTATACACAAAAATTCTCAGGTCTTCGATTTTCTTATTGATTATTATTTATTTTTTGAGGCTAATTATTAGTTTTGATTATTTAAAATTTTGTGGCAGATTATGCCTCAAAATTTTAAACAATCATCGTTACCCTTTTCGAAGATTACACAACTTTATCTATAAGTATCTAAAGATAATTTTTTAAAGAAATTCATAATTCTACCATAATAGTTCAAAAAATTATTCACCAGGTAGATTGTAACCATTTGATGGCTTTCGTGGCGCGAGTTGAAGCATCTCGACCTTTCATTTGGAGTCCCGGTTTTGAATCCTGGGTCAGGCATGATATTTTCACAGACTAAAAATTTAACATTATAACCATATAATTTTAAATATAAATAAAACTGTTGGATTCTGCCTGATCATGGAAATAGAATTTTAATAACCTTTACATTAAATATTTCCTCCTCATGGGCGCTCACTAGATGGTTGGGAGTGATTCATTAAAAAAAAAATGAATTATTTTGAGGTAGGAACATTTAACATATTATTTTTTAATGTTTATCTATTAAAAAGTTATTCAAGGGTTTCTACACTTTCACATAAATGGTTCAGGAGCGCTTTTTTCTTATCTGATTCAACTGTATGCTCTTTTTTTTTACTTTAAAATTGCAAAATTAAAAGAAACATAGAAAATTTGAAAATTACATATTTATTTAAAAATTAATATCAAAGTATACTTAACATGTAATATTTTCATTTTACTTTAAGCCTTTATTATTCTATTTTATAAACCTTTATTAGTATTACGCTTATTTTAGGTAGATATTTTAAAAAATTTGTGGAATTAATCATTAAAAAAAAAAAAACAATATACCGGGTGTAATTTAAAATTTGTTTCAAAGTCTAAAACGATTGCCTTGCTCTAAAATATGCTACATGGCTTATCCTACTTCAGATTACAAAAATCAAATCGTATGTAGATCGGATATCGATTTTAAAAAAAACTGTATTATACAGTTTGAGTGTTAAATAATCAATCACAGAGATGGTGGAGATTATCACATGATTTAAAATTTAAATTGAAGAATCGATTGGATGATTTCATAATAATTGGACAGAAGATTTAGATTCTGTCCAAGAAGGAAACGAACGTTTATGACTTCGGGAAAAAGAGAAGGAGTAAAAACAGGGTGCGAAGGATAGAGAAAGAAAGAGACATATAAATCGGGGAAGGACAAGCAGAAAGGGCACTTCGTGAGGTCACGTCGGTTGTCGGTAGATGGAGGGTTGAAAATAAGGTAGGAAAAGGAGCGTTTCGAGGGAGGCTTATTGCAGGGCTATAAACTTGCCTGTGTCAACGACTGACCTTACTCCATCCGACCGTCCTCCCGCTATAACCACCCGGCTCCGGTGATATAGCCGTGAACCATAAACATCTCTTCTAAAAACCCAACCCTCTCTGTTGAGTCGGAGTGGAACCGATGTCACTTTTCGATATAAAATCATTCTTGTCACTCTCACACAATATTAGCCGGGATCGTCCAAAATATTGTTTGTTTTGAAAAATTGGTTGATAAAAGCTCTTTAAATTTTAAAGATAAAAATATTAGACGTTAGGTCTTATCTTTAATATATCTTTATAACTCTCTATTAACGTTTATTCCACACTATGCAGCCACAGAACTTTTATAAAACGACAAGTATTTTACTGATAAATTACAACACTATTCAATTACATAGATTCTTAATAAAAGTTTTGTAAATATACAAATATTTATTATTAATTTATTCACTTAACATTTATTAAAAAAAATTAATTTAATTTTAATACTTAATTGTATAAAAAACTCTGCTCTTAAAAGAAATAATGTGTAGAAAAAACAAATGTATCTAAAAATCAACTTGTCCTGAGGGTGACTGACTGATTTATTAACGCCCAGCAAATACTACTGAAGATAAATTGATGAAAATCTGTGTATATGTTTTTCTTGCGATGTAAATTCACACTAAAAAAAGATTTTTTAAAATTCCAGATGTTAGTGGTTAAAATAAAGATACAATGAAATTTATTTTTTTTAATTTCTCGGTATCAAATGAAGATATCAATTTTATTTTTGTTTGTATAATTATCATAATAGTATCTAAAAACTAATTTATAGATTTTTTGAAATTCGATGTGGATAAGGGTGAAGAAAGGTAAAAAAATGTTAACAGTGATTACAAATTTTTCCCGCTTCCGAATATACTAAAGGAGATATTAACTAAAATAGGACTTGCAAATATTCTTCAGATAAGTTTTTAAAAATTATTTTTGGGTCTTTCTAAATTCAACGTGTCGGGTGCAACGGTGAACAGACAATCAACTCTGCCACTATTACCGTATGTGCGACGCTACTGCCTGTACCTACCTCGGTTACATCAATGAAACATAAAAATAATTTAACTTTTTTTTTTTAATTGAGTAACGAAGTACAATTACCTCCTAGTGATGTTTGTCGGGTGAGAACGGGGAAAAAAAAGCTGATTACCCATACTTTCAGTAATACAATCTTTAGCACGTTGTATATATGTGTATATACATATACAGTAACCAGTTAGTTATAACTGATATAACAGTTTTAACTAATAATTTTATGATGGAGGCCGACTTTTTTGAAACCAACCCAAAATATTCTCATTCAAAGTTATGGAACGCCTACTGTTTAACCAAAATGTTGCTCTGAAGAAATTACAACATACTGATATTTTTTATCAATTGAAGAAGCTTGAATTTTTATCATCTTTATTATTCTCTTAACCATAAGTTAATGAACAAGGGGGATCCAGGGGACAGAACCCCCTGGGTAGACGGAAAGAACGAACTAACGAACTGGGTAGACGAACGAATCCTGATAGGATTTATTTTACAATAAAAACCAACGAAAACAATCTGATTAGATTAACAAACCAATTATTAAGAAACGTTAAAAAAATAACATGTTGACAAATCATCAAAACTTTACTACAGATACAAGTAGAAAAAAAAATTAAATACAACAAAGAAGTACTTAAAACAGCATTAGGAACATCAAAAAAAAAAAAAGGAATAATAGATGATATTAAATATTTTAAAATTAACGCATATATTGGAAAAGAATCCTTTCAACTTAGAAATAGAACAGATAGAATTAAAATTTGGTCGGTAAATTTTTAAATCTTATTATTACTTGATGAAAATAATATTAAACGTTTGTACCTTACACACTGGTTAATATTTTTTATTTTTTTATTTTTTTTTATTTAGGTTTTATACGGGCATCTACTACTATGGTCATTAGCCCTCGTCACATTCTTTTAAAATTAATCAATAGTCACCGTAACGCTCGGTATATGTTAGGGTGTAAAGGGCCCTAACATTTCTTTAAAAAATACAGAAAAACACAACACAAAACACAGAAAAAAAAACACTT